>JBBBDQ010002254.1:35000-325000 GCA_037127315.1 Ascarosepion bandense | reverse complement strand
ACTATTAATACTTTAAGGTTTCTAAATATTAGTTTCTTTATTATCATGTTATTATTGTTACCAATATGTCTTATATAATAATGTAATACTATTATTATTACGATTAGAATTGAAAAGAAAAACTAACAATTCATTTTTCTAGCAAAAATTCAACCCCTAATTTTTAACATTAAATGTCATGCATCTAAAAATAGACAACTAGAAACCCAAGTCAAGATTCACTAATTTCCTGAACGACTGTTTTTTGTAAATCTAGGCAAAGGCCGCCGTGTGACGCTAAGATTTAACACTGTTAAGTTAACCTCCTTTCCCCTATATTTTTTCTTCTCCTTTTTCCCCCCGTTTTTTCTTTTTTCTTTTTTTAATTCTTTCTTTTTTACTTGACTTTTTCTGGATAAATTTGATCCATTCATTGTTGTATGAATTTGGTCTGACGACCAATATATATATATATAAAGCTTATTTCTTAACTATCAATTTTTGTTGATGTATAGCTTTTTTTATGTTGATCAGTTTTGTTTTGAATAACTTGTCAGACTTTTGACCAAGTTATTATTGAACAAATAAAAAATCACAAATTAAAGAAAATGTTGCAAATTCCTATTTATAAGAAAATATCTTCTGCTCAATCAAATTATAAAGAATAAGTACTCGACCGATATTATAAAAACTTTACACAAAACTTGCAAAGCTAATTACAGATGTGCTCTACTAAGTTGTTCTGTACAGGGTCTGACCTGTTTTGAAAAGTATGTCCAGTCCGATCTTGGATTTTTATGTGATGGATGAGACTGAGGCAGTTTTTACAAGTTTACTGATTCACCCCGCATGTTAAGTTATTTCTATACATACAGTACTGTGCAAAAGTATTAGGACAAGAACTATTTAAAATTTTATGAGGCATATTGACAGAAAATAAACTATTTCATTAAAGTAATTTTATTTGATTTATTCAACAAATGCCTTAACAAGAAAAAATACTTGTTACAAAATGAATTTAATATTTAGTATAATAGCCTTTTGCTTTGATCACAGCCTACATTCTGTCAGGCATTGACATCACAAGCTTCTTCAATGTGTCTAATGGTATCTCCTGCCAAGCAGCTTGTATTTGTTCCCAAAGTGTGTCTTGCGAAGTAACATTAGATTTATCAATTCGAGAGGGGGGAATAAGAAAAAAGTCAGTCATATCCAAGGATAATAGAATAATGAGTAGTTTCAAAAAACTTGTTTAATAGAAAATAGAAAAAATTAAATAAAACTTCTTTTTAATACATTTTTACACCTAGTTTTAAATAATTAATATTTATTAGCAATTTACTTTGTTTTTTACCCTGTATTTGACTTTCAGTGAGGTTTTTAGGAAAACCACCCCTGTCCTAATACTTTTGCACACTACCGGTAGTGTGCAAAAGTGTTAGGACAGGGGTGATTTTAAAACTTTATTTTGATGCTTCATAAAAGATAAAATAGTTTTTGTCCTAATACTTTTACACATTACTGTACATAGTGATTGCTATTTCTTAGCAAAAGGTCATCTCTTTGATGTTAGAACGAAAGGCAGACAGCAAATAAATGACTTAAAATGGTCAATTAATTTCTGCAGGCATTTCTGCAGGCTTTCACGCTTTGAATTGATCGATTGATTCGTTTTCAACGGCTTATCAACACATAGCAAGTTATTTAAAGTTAGAAAATATTCTTGGATTTTAAGAAATTTTTAGATAATTATGGATGAGTGATACAAGTCTTAGTAATTAATCCATACCTGCGTTAAGAGGTGGATTCATATCTTTCCCAAGGTTCTTTGCGCGTAAGTGAATATAACTAACCCTACGTGAACTTGTCTCTCCAATTAAGAATTCCGAGTCATCAGCCGTTACACCACCCGCACATCCAAGCTTACAGAACTGGGTATTCCAAAGCTGTCACCCATCTAGATACTGACCAGGATCCACTTGGAAGGATTTCACTTTCAGTTTCCTGTATGTTACGCTTGAATTATTAAAACCCTTTATTAAAGTTTTCTGACACCTTACTTGATATAACTTACGGTCATATCACGTTGAATAAACAGGCTCTCGTCCGATAACCGAAGTTAAGCAACGTAGAGCCTGATCAGTACTTAGATGGATGACCGCTTGGGAATACCAGGCGCAGTAAGCGTTTAGTGCCCGATGTGCGTGCTTACGGTCATATAACGTTGAATACACCGGCTCTCGTCCGATCACCGAAGTTAAGCAACATAGAGCCTGATCAGTACTTAGATGGGTGACCGCTTGGGAATACCAGGCGCTGTAAGCGTTTCTTTGACGGATGTGTGTTGTGATGCAGTAGATATCATTTCGAAACGAGAAATCGTGGGGAGGGGAGCCGAATTCGAATTCCAGTTGAATGCCCTGCATATAATATCCTTGGGAAATGAATTAATCCGTCCCTTCCCTCCAGTTATGAATTAAATAACAGGACAGATTGGGTTCCATAACCTTAGCTGGCAACCAGTCTAACGCAGCAGGTATTGGCAACTTGTTGCGGGATAATTAAAATGCCTGAGGTATATACAGGGAAGAACTTGGGACCCTTTCCTTAGACAAACCCCAACGAATCTTTCTCTATAGCTTGGTAGGGTGAATGCCGTAACAGGTTACTTGATATAACGTCTTTTTTTTTCTTTTTTTTTTTACTTAAACCAAGTTTAACCGGATATAACGTCTTCACTGAAAACTGAATAGACTGTATAGACACTCTCTCTCTCTCTCTCTCTCTCTCTCTCTCTCTCTCTCTCTCTCTCTTGGCTGCATCGGGTGCTTTTAAAAATCACTTGTTGGTATGGGGGTTTTACTACACGGTTGATTTTACTATTCCTCTTGTTTGAAATCTAAGGTAATTATGGGAAAGTGGTTCAGAAAATGAGTCTCTGTGAAACATCGTGACTTACCAGCAATGTGACTGTCACGATATCTCATGATAAAACCGGGAACATGGATGTCCATTTATACTCTTCGCAACAATTAAGTAAACACAAATTCAATTTGGAATGATAACCGTTAAAAAAAACAAAAGTCCAAGTATTTAATTTTCTGTTACAGTGACTTGTTTATTCAATTTTCTGCATTTCTATTATAAAAAAAGAGATGGTTATCTGTCCGTCACACACTGTCTTTACGTGCACATATCTATTAGGTTGTCCCAAAAGTTCGTAAACACTTGCAAAAAATTGAAATTTTACTCGCAAAAACAACAAAAATTATTGCTCAAAATAAAGACCATCATTTTCCAAAACTTTCTGCCATTGATCTCCAAGCTTTCGGATCTGGTCAAAGGATCATTCAGCCGGCTTCGAATCAAAGAATTCTTGACACGTTTCCTCGACTTCATCAAACGAGTCGAATCGGCGGCCCTTCAGAAAGTGTTTCATTGAGCGGAAAAGGCCGTAATCTGATGGAGCATAGTCAGGACTGTAGGCTGGATGTGGCAGAACCTCAACGCCGTCCAGCTCTTCAAACTTCTTTGGTCTTCCTGGCGGTGTGTGGCTTGGCATTGTCCTGCTGCATCAAAGAGCGCTTTCGGTTGATCAGAGCCGGGTACTTTTGCTTCAACTTTTCGTAGACCCGCTCAAGTTGCTGATAGTAAAGTTCGACACTGATGGCGCGACCATTTGGAACCAAATCAAAATGCACGATTCCTTCAAAGTTCCACCAAACGCACAACATGACTTTTTATGCCGAATCGATCTTGTTTTGGAACCGACGGTGTCTCTTGCCCTTTCTGAACCCATCGCTTGTCTCGATTGTGCTGAACCAGATAGGCCCATTTCGCAAGTGTTTACGAACTTTTGGGACAACCTAATAATATATACGCATATGTCATTGTGTTATTTAATGTACACACAAGCTCACGCAAACAAGCACACAAAAAAAAAATAACTGACTCTGGAAAAATACATTACAAAAATGCATCTGGACAAACTCAATGAACAATAAAATAAAAACATTGAACGCAAGAAAAAAAACAGATAAAGTTAAATAAAGTCTTATTATTATAAATAAAAGACTTTATTTAACTTTTCGAAAATTATTCAGTAATAAATTTTTGTTTTTAGCTTTGTCATTGAATTAAAATATTTTTTTCATAATGATATCGCCTCAAGCAAGGCATTTTACTGCCACTGATTAACACGGGGTTACATAGGATGAAAGTTATGAGAAAGAGTGACAGGTTATAGGGAGTGTCAGGAAGTGGGTAAGAGAAGGATGCGAATACTGATGAGAGTGGAGTGGACGGAGAAAGAAGCATGAGAGAGAGGATGCAGGTTAGTGAGACAGGAGATGACTATTGACTTTACATTTAAATTCTTGGAGATTGTAGCTGTCGGGAAAGCAAGTAAATGGAAGGGAATTCCATAGGCGGGATGTGAGAGAAAAGAAGCTGTTGGAGTAGAATTTGCGAATTTATTGGTTTCATAGTAAATATATCTATATATGCACATGCAAACATACATACATACTTCTTCTGGTCAATTTAACTCTTTTTTTCAAAGTAAAGTATTTATATGACTATTTTTTTACTAAATTTCACCCAGTACAAGGCTCGAGAACCACTCACAATAGAGGAATATAGTCGAAATGATAATGAGAAATGAGGTGTATAATATAAATAGAAGCGAAGGTGGTAGGAAGTGAAGATAAGGAGAATAAGAAAGATTTATAAAGATTTACAATTGACTTGAAAATGTCAAAATTGAATTATCCCGGTAACGCGGGAGTCTGTTGCACGAAGTGACAGTTCTACGGGAAAAAATGCTGCAAGAGTAGAATTTTCTTACATTTGGAACACTGAGACAAAGATGGTAGTTCGATTCCGATGGCGTGACTTGGTCGTAAAATATCTGAACTGCTGGAATTAAAGACTGAAGCATCTTTGAAAATGGAGGATTGAGTGGATCCAACCCAGATATAGCAGTAATGTTCGATTTAGAGCCTAATCTGATTTTTGTATTAAGAATGACATACTTATTTAAGCAGTACAATTGTTATAACCTAAAACTATTTCACTCTTGTCGAGTTTTTTGTATTGTTTTGTTTTTTTATGGCAAATCAACCTCGGTGGGTCAATTATTGCCAACTAAACTTTATTTATTTATTGCTGGTAATACCTTTTTCTTTCAACATCAACAATTTATTGTTGTTTTTATATAAGTTTGTGTCTAGTAATACATTTTTCTTTTCGAGTATCAAGATTCATTGGAATTTGTTTTTAAGGGCAGGGTCCCTAAGTCCTACTCTTGTTATTTAACCCATAACTGGAGGGAAGGGACGGATTAATACCTTTCTCAAGGGTACCAGTGCTTAAGTGAATGCAGGATATTCAACTGGAATTCGAACTCGGCTCACCGATTTCTCTTTCCGAGCCGATATCCACTGCACCACAACGCACATCCGTCACTATACGCATACAGCACCTGGTATTCCAAATTCACCCATCTAAGTACTGACTGCTTAACTTCGGTGATCGAGCGAGAACCGGTGTATTCAACGTGATAGGCCGTAAGCCATTCTTGACAAGTCTTCAGAGAAAACGTAAAATTAACGGGGTTATTATATTACAATTTTCATAACTATAATAGAATTGTTCCAGAAAATTAGTATTGGCTTAAATATAAGCTTTAATTTAATTTGGTATTTACCTGAGCCTCCCCACAAAGGTGGCATGTGGCACAAAGTCGATTTTACCCTGGGGCTTTCTGAGCACGTACGCTCGAGCAAAAATTCCCCGGGTCGGTCTCTCCTCTACTTACCTCAGCCGAAATTCTGCCCTTCGGCATAGCCTCGTTTGAAGTCATCTCCGCGCGAAGGTAGGGAGTCCAAGATCAGAGTTTGGGATATTTATCTGCCTTCTCACGAAGGCAGAATATGGCACAAGGCTTTTTTCAAGTGGGATCTCCGAGCACTTAAGCTCGGTGAAAAATATCCCGTAGACCCTGCACAGGAAAGGGTCGGGTTCCTACATTTTTCCCCAGACAAGGCTCTGCTTGGCTGAGCCTCGTCTGAGTTCCTATCCGCCTGAAGGCAAAGAGTCCGACAAGGTCAGAGTCTTGGTGAATACAAGCAGAGTTCCCTTGAATATATATATATATATATATATATATATATATATATATATATATATATTGTGGTGATACCGACCGAGCAAAAGCGATGGACCGAATGTTTGCACTCTAACGACTAGAAAGCAAATGACCAAAACTCGTCGGTGCGCATCCGGGTTCACGCAGATGTTCCGGTTGAAAACTAAAAATTAATTAAATATTAAATTTCCAGTTCACGAGCCTACGCGAATTTTATTTATCGGCCAATGGGAAGCCCAGAATCAAATATGGATATGAATTCCCAAATGATCTGCTGTGATCCAAAAAGAAGTTATAAAAAAACGGTACAGAAAGCATTGCCAGACAGATAGACCGACGCAGACAGACCCAGACTCGAGAGAGACGAGAGTAATTAGTAGCTCCCTTGACCCAAGTCAAGCGGGTTACTATGCTAGCCTCCCTTCCCTCTCATCTTTCGCTGTCTCAAAACTACTTACTGACCTAAGGAGTGGATACATGAAAGACATTCCTTACTTACAACGCTCCCACATTCCTAAGCATTAATTCTCTTTTCAGTGTTTTATTGCCATGAACATTTTAACGTCCGTGTACCCATATTCAAAGGATTACTTTAATTGTAAAAACCTTTATTGATATGTGTATATATAAAATAATATTTTTCAACTCAATTTGCTTTGCTTGATTTATAATCATTTTATGACTTATAGTGGGCTATCTACAACGAGGCCAAATTCCGTCAATCTGCAACAAAATACAACTACAATCCTAAAAAACGACTCCCCACTATAATATATATTTAGGACATATCCATTAATGGTGGAAATGGATCATACCACACTAACATCGTTTTATGTAACAAAACAACAATTAAATCAGTCAGTTAAGTGCCATACGTGATACACGCTTGAGCGATCATGTCACGAAAGAGACATGACTAAGTGGGCAGAAGATTATCTCGCAGTTGGTTGCCATTGCTTTCTGCGGTAGACTGGTTGCCAGCCAAGGCTATAGAACCCAATCTGTCCTGTTATTTAACCCATAACTGAAAGGAAAAGACGGTTAATACTTTTCCCAAGGGTATTTGCGCTTAAATGAATGCAGGGTATTCAACTGGAATTCGAACTCGGCTACTCGATTTCTCGTTCCGAGCCGATATCCACTGCACCACAACGCTCATTCCATTAAAACTCATCTTAAAAAAATACAAACATTTTCACCAAGAACGACTAGTGCTTCATAACATTTCGGGCATTTTTAATTAGCCACGTTATCTTTACAAAAATATCAGAAAAATAAGGTGTTGGATTTCACATTACTTTCGTTCTCATTTAGACCAGTTGGAAGTTACGGCCTCAACATAAAGACTAAAGAGGATCAAATTAACAAAAACTTTTAACTAAAAGAAATTTTGATGTGGAATGGATTTATACAATTACAGTATAACCCGGATATAAAAGACTCGGATATAAGAAAAACCCTGGTATAAGATATATTCTCTCTGGTCCCAAATTAGAGCCTGTAGTAATGTACGGAATAACCCGGATATAAGGGTATCTTATATCCGGGTTATTCCGTACATTACTACAGGCTATAAACTCGGATATAAGAGAGATTTTCCTTATAAGAGCTCCGGATATATATGATATCAAATTAGAGCCTGTGGTAATGTATATAAAATAGATAAAACCCTGATATAAGAGAAAACCCAGATATAAGATAATTTTTATCCGGTCCCGACAACTGTCGTATATCAGGGTTACACTAGTATTTTTAAGAGAACAAAAATAGAGTCGAACAGTTTCCCTGGTGATTCATTTTCATTTTTCCCTCGTAGCCATTTTTGTTTTATTTTATGACTGAAAGATTTTCTTGTACAAGATTTTTTTTGTTGTTGTTGTTGTTGTTGTTGTTTTAAATTATTTTTCAGTTTTTATCAAAAATCTCGTTTATTCATAATTACAGATTATTCGATGAGAAACTGGGATATTTTTTTAATTATCTCACCGTACGAGATGTTTTGAATTAGAGTTAAATATTTTCAAATTAAATCTTTTCATAAAAAATGAAGATTACAAAATATTTGGAGACTCACGATATCCGGAGGAAAATCGAAAGATTTTTTCAGCAAGCAGACAGATAAAGAGAAAGAGAGGACAACTTAAATGTTACGAATGAATTGTTAATCTGTATGCGTGCACATCACGCCTTTTCTCCCTAAATGGTCATGTTTCTTTCTTTTTTCTCTCTCTCTACTATATCACTCTCGCTTTCTCCCCTCTGTATCTGTGTCTATCACTCTCTAGCTCTTTCATGCTATCTTATATCTAATTTGTTTATGTCTATCAATTCCTGTCTATCTTTCTATTTATCTCAGTGTGCTATCTATCTATCTATCTATCTATCTATCTATCTATCTATCTATCTATCTATCTATCTAAGCTTTTTCATTATTTGTCTATATTTCTGAGATGAGGTAGTATTTACACTATTTACATTATTCGGACTATTGTCCTCATCTTTGTTGTCATTTGTACGACGTTTCTGCTATTGTACGCTCCGGCCTTCTTCAGGTGAAAGGACTTTCGAATTTTTTAGGAAAATCTTCCATAAAACTATTACTAAGCTATCATAAGGAAATATCTAATGTAGAGACACATTAGTTTCTTTGAATTGTATGAAAAGCATAAGAAACAACCAATATAATTGAACTATGATTAAAATTCTGCAACTTAATAGAATGCATTTAATAATGAAGTTTTATACTTGCGTAAATAACTACACTGGTTCAAATAAACGATTAATTCGTTTAGTAATATTCGGTCTGCCTCTCTTATTATGTATAGGTTGCGAGTTTAGATAAATGGAAGAATATTTCATTTTTTACTGATTAACAACATTAAAAAACAAATAAGACACCTTAGTTTATGACTGTATTCATTTTACTAAAAGCCAACTTATTCTTATTTAACACTAGCAGTATAGCCCGGCGTTGCTCGGGTGTAATGAAAGCTTTAAAACTAATCTACGGTCATGGAGCTCAGACACTTTGGACGTTGGCACGAAAGACTAAAAAACAATAGTTGTTTCCCGTTAAAGCGAAACCGTAGACTGAAAGAAAAATGAATGGATGTAAGTCAAATTTTGATTTCCTGGTGTCGATATCAAATAAGTTTTTTTCGTCGTAAACTGAATTTTGAAGGTTAAATAAGTCCTCTGAGTAAATGGTATCATGGCTGAGACTAAGAACTACAATTATATCTACTTAGAGCCAAACCCGAAGCAAAAACTAAAATAAAGGGCTGAAAAACTGATTTTGATCAGACCCGGTAGGATATCGGGGTATCGATTTCCAATATCGGAGTCAAATAAGTCATCCAAGGCTAGAACTGCAACCTTGAAACTTCTGAATATCGTTTCTTATATCTTTGTCTATGAGTGTATCAAATTTGATTAAAATCGGACCACTGCTTCTATAACACGATTTTTTCGATTTTCGATATTTATCGGGTGTACCTCGACACAAAACCTAGCTAAGAACACTCGCAGACGTTTATAATACAACTGTGTAAATTTTCAAGAAAATCGTTTCAGCCGTTTCGGAGTCTATAGGTAACGGACACATACACACACACACAGACACAGACAAAGTTCATTTTATAAATAAATTTAGATTAGATCTATCTATCTATCTATCTATCTATCTATCTATCTATCTATCTATAAACACACATGCACATTTTTATCCAAAAATTAATCTATTCAAGTATTTTTCGCTCTATATTCAATCAAGTTACTTTATATATCATCCAAATTTGTTTTCAAAATGCACCTATCAAAAATAATTGAGTTTATTTTCTCTTCCTTAAATTAATTCTTGAAAAATGTTTTCAGCTTTTAAATTACTACGTTTGAGTAGTTAAAATTTTTCAATAGAATTTATATTTTTAGAAAGAATTATGTCTTGCATATCAAAAAAATATTTGAGTAATAGAATTAACCAAGCAACCAGTATATCAGTTTGGTATTGTTACGGTGTTATTTTGCCCAAAATTAAATCTCCCAAATATTTTATTATCAAATATTTATACTTGAACCGTCTCTAATTTTAAACCTATATGAGCAAATCGTTCTCAATTTGAATAATTTCCAATTATCGAGATCACAAAAGCTACCAGCTCAATTTGAATAATAACATTTTATGATATAATGCATTCACAGCAGAATCGATTATATGTAACCAGTTATTGCTTGCTTACAAATACAATATGTTGCCATTTTATAAAAGCTGAAACTACTTCTCAGCAAAATGTTCTTTACAAATATTATCGGAATTATTTGAAAGATTTGATACTCATTAAATTTCTTAAATTTTAATCTCTGTTCTCCTGCTTCTACTTTTGGCGTCGCATATTGAAACTTGCTTATACCAAGTCAAGTATCGGTGACTTGTGGTATTTAGGGGGGGGTATGTGTTTACATGCGGTTATTTTCGGATAACGTCCTTCATCCAACCAAATATAAACCAGTTTTTGGCCTTTTAAAAATTTATGCAAAGGTTATTAGTACTTTGCATGTATTTCTGATGTCCACTAAAATCTCTAATAACTACACTACTGGCCATAATTAGGCCACTCCAGTTTTTTTTGTTTTTTTTTAAGGATATATTTCATAATATTTTTAGTGTTTATTGCCAAGTGGATAATTCTAAATAAAAATAAAATGGTTCTTTTGTTATTATTACTTTGAAAAATTTTACAAGGTAAATAGCGACAATTTACCCATCGCACCATGTAGATTTTTTATATATATATGTACTACCGGGTATAATTATTAGGCCACCCCAGTTTTTGTTTTTTAAACAAAAGGATGTATTTCATAGTATTTTTAGTATTTATTGCCAAGTGGATAATTCTAAATGAAAATAAGATGGTTCTTTTATTATTACTTTACAAAATTTTACAAGGCAGCCAGGAAGCATTTGCTTCGGTCAGCCAATAATAAGAAGAGACTAGCATGGAGGAGAGAGCACAAAAACTGGGCACCAGAACAGTTCATTTAATGCACATGTTATTGTGCAGTATTAACAAAAGATATATTATCCACTTGGCAATAAATACTAAAAATAGTATGAAATACATCATTTTTTAAACTGGGGTTGCCTAATAATTATGGCTGGTAGTGTACATAAACACTGAAACATGCCTACAAAATATTTATAAACCAATAACACGTAATAAAGCGCTTACATTTTAAAACACCCAAATTAAACCGTACAAAAGAATAGAATTGCAACAGAAAGGTTTTTTTATTAGTCAGCATATCGCGCGGACATAGTAGTAGAAATGCCACGAGAATTTTAATGCTAATTAGGAATTAATAAAATAATATAATTATGGGGCCGATTTCTTAGCTTAAAAAGATGCAAATATCACAAAGTCCGACCTCCAAAAAGAGACTCACAAACGCTAATAAGGTCTACGTCACTTTAGCAGCTGATATTCAAGACTCCATTCTCGTCCAAAGGCAAAAGCAACGCTCCACTCAGCACTGATCAAACTACAAAGGGACTGTCTCAGACTACGTTGCCACCATTACAGTAAGAACTAATTCTACGTATTATTTTTATCCATGTTACTACTACACACGTTAAACATCAAAGTTCGTTGTTTCGTGACATACTGACTCTTTCAAATAAACACACATGTAACCACATTTCCCTGTTCTCACATACGTACGCAACACAGTTTATATTCTATCCAACAAGTAAAAATTCAATACATTTTATCCAACTTCTTGTATATTTGTTTTATATAAAATTATGTACTGCCTCTAAATCGCTAAAAAAACAGCATAGTATGAATAAAAAAGCCCCAAACTTAATCAAAACGAACTTTTTCCATCAAAATGTTTATATTATTATTAAGAGGAAAGTTCAAAGTAATTTTTAATTATTTTTTTTTTATTTTTTTAATTTCTACTTACATTTTCGAAATTTTGGCAGAAAATTTGGTTTTAGCAGGTAACCAAAAACGTTACGAGAGTTTACAATGAAAAACGTAATGATGACATCATCCACTTTTTTTCCGGTGACAAACACATTAATTTGGAAATTCTCGCAAAAATGAAATAATCGTCGGATTTTAATGACACTCTCAGTACTCATTTACATATGAATTAAATTATTTTTGAAATTATTATTTTTAAGCATCTTGGTAAAAATATATTTTTTCACTTCTGTTACCCCTCCACGTAAATCCATGAAATTTTAATAAATTTTACTTTGCTGCGGTCTATTTTATTAGTTAAACGCAAGACTCGTTGGAGAATATAAATCATCCTTTTTTTTTTTAATTTGTTTTCTGTATCCGAAAATTTACTCCAAAGAGTAAAATAAAAAATGCAATAAAACTCTGATATTATTTAATTTGATGAGCTTTTAATTGCTTGAATAAATAATTATAATTAAGGAGTTTATAGTCTGAAGAGAAAAATATTTCGATTACGAATGAAATTTTAAAAGAATTGTTTTCATTTTTTTTATTATAATAATTTATAAAGTTTCAAAAATATTTTTAAAATACTTCAAAGATTTGTTGCGATTAGATTTTTAAATTAATAATTGAAGATTATATTGCCTATCAAAAATTGAAAAGTTTAATACAAATCATTTTACCTTCATATTTTTAAAATAATTTAATTTAATTTAAGCCTAGAGTCAGTTTTGGGATACCAGGTCAAGGTTAGTTGACCCAGATACATTTAGTAACAAATGTCTAGACAGGAAATAGACAGAAGCTAGACATGGAGGTCACGAAACAGCAGGAGCCAGAATTCGCACCAAAAATCAATTCACGTGGAAAGCAAGATTTTGTAGTCAGTTGCAGATTGAATCTTGAACGAACAAGTCATATTTGCTGGGCGCTGATAAATGATGAATGAAGGGAAAACGCATTTGAGATAATAGCGTAATTTGACCAATTCATCTTAAGCAACTCCGGATAAGAAAAACGAACTTATAAATTCTTATTCGTTAAAACAAGAAGAAGACGAGGTCGAATTGCTGTTTATCAAGAAAAGGAAGAAAGATAGCGACGAAGATATATTCGCCTGTATTAATTCATATTTGTTAATATGTGTTGTAAATTGTTATTTCGATTACGTTGAGTATCCGAATATAAGTTTTAAGATTCAAGTTATTGGACATTCTTTCATACTTATTTTTTTTTTTTTAACATTTCATTACTTATTAAAATTTCTATATTAAAATCATCTCGTCTTATCGTTCATCCTTGATTGTTGGTCAGCGCATGTGTCAATATTGAAGCAGACCTGGGAAAGATTGCCATTCGATTATATCAATCGAACAGCAATCTTATTTTATTATTTTTATTTATCATTGTCCATCTAGGACAGGTAGCCTGTATCTGTCCATAGAAGTGGAAATGTAAATATTCCCGAATCGACGTGTAATCATCTTGATGGTTATTGTCGAGGCAGGCAGATGACACCAAAAATAATGTGTCACAGATGTATATTTTATTTTCGCAAGATTTTTAAAATCAAGAATTAATTTTGTTTACAAATGTGTCGATCGTTTATAAATGACCGGAAAATTGAAAGATTTAAAAAAATTGATTTAGATTCTGATCCAAATAATTTGTTTGAAATACATCAGAGTATTTTGCTTACTAAAAATAATAAAATTGATCATTTAGCTTTCAATTAAAACTAATATAAAAGTTTCAAGAATTTTTTTTTATTTTCAAAAATTCAATTTAAAATTTAGATATCGAAAATGGGTGGCAGTACCTACTATAGACTAATAAAGGCTGCACTCTCTCAAGCTTGCTTATAATGCTAGTTATAAAAAATGCAGTTGTGATGAAATATATGCTAATTTGGTTTAATAAAATAGTGGTATTTCTTAAATATTCTTATTGACAAACAAGATGACTTGTGTAAATCAGATTAACATAAAATTTGCTAATTTTCCAAAAATAATGTATCACAGATGTATATTTTATTTTTGCAAAATTTTTAAAACCTAGAGTTAACTTTTGTTTACAAATGTGTCGATCGCTCAAAAATGGCGGCAAAATACAAAAGTTGAAAAAAATCTCAAACTTTTATATTCAATATAATTTCTATTTGAAATAAACCAATGTATTTTGATTACTGGAAATTAAATTTAATCATTTAGCTTTCAATGAAAACTAAAATAAAAGTTTCAAGAAAAAGTTTTCGTTTTTAAAAATTCAGTTTAAAAGTTAGATATCGAAAACGACTGGAGATACCTCAGTCAGTCAGTTAAGTGCCATACGCGATACACGCTTAGGCGATCATGTCTCGAAAGAGACATGACTGACTGGGCAGAAGATTATCCCGCAGTAGGTTGCCATTGCTTTCTGCGGTAGACTGGTTGCCGACCAAGGCTATAGAACCCAATCTGTCCTACTATTTAACCCATAACTGGAAGGAAGAGACGGATTAATATCTTTCCCAAGGGTATTTGCGCGTAAGTGAATACAATGGATTGCAACTGGAATTTGAACTCGGCTCCCCGGCTTCTCATTCCGAGCCGATATCCACTGGACCACAACGCACATCCTAGATACCTAGGTGTCCGAAAATATTGGGCATGGGAGAAGGGGCGAAATTATTTCATTGACTGTCTGATTCCTTTGCCTTGTCGTCTTTCTGTTTTTACACTTTTCCGAGTGTTTCTCGATATCTGATTCGTTCACAGATATGACTCATTTAATTCATCCCTTTTTTACTTCACCTACATTTAGGAGCGATGGCCTTTTAGCTTCCTTTTTTTTCTTATCATTTTGTTTTTAATTTTATGGCAAACCAAAATAGTTTGCCTACTTTTAAGTTTTTATTTCTTTATTTATTTTTGAAATAGTGAACTTTTTAACTTTCTATCACGACACAAAAAGGAGTTTGTAACAATTATTTGTTCACTGTTAATGTTACTGCTCTTCGTTTATTGCTCTGAATCTTAGTCGAGTCCGCAATATTGTTAAGGAAAAAATATACCAGGAGACGCGTTTTTTTTCTACATAAACGCAACTTGCATTCTCGCAACAGACTCTCAAAAATATTTTTCGATTGGCTTTACCCGTTTTCTGTAACATGTCAGCCATGATAATACAGCGAGTCACGTGATATCTGAAAAGAAGTAGAAATAACTGACAAATTTACACAAAAATCAACACTGGAAAATAATAAAATCAAGCAGTTCAGTGGAGAAAATACGAATAAAAAGAAAATTATTTCCATTAGAAATCCTAGCGTGACGATTCATAGAATATAAAGAAAATTAGAGCGCGTTTATAACTGTGAAAATAAGATAAATAAAAAGGACGACTAAAATAAATAAATAAATTGACAAGAATGTTGAAACCAACCACCGTAAAAGTCAAGGCTATCTTTAAATACTAGGGAGAACATTAGAACAATAGGTCTGTAGTTTGATACGTATGTATTTGCTGAAATTCTATCTGAAATTTTCATTGTATAATTTAATTTCAATCTATGGAGAAGCACTGGATTAAGTGAATTGACGATGAAAAGTATTATTAAAAACAAACAACAGCTATTTATTGTGTAAAATAAATGCTTTTATTTTTTCATTATAAGGTTTATTGATGTATCTACGTAAACACAGACCAAATTATAAGAATTATGTTTTTTATAAGTTACTGGAACCTTTTCCAATCAATCCGAGGACTCCAATTACTACTGGAATAACTGATGTTCTCATGTGACTCATTTTTTAAATTTCCACTTCAAGATATTTTGATAGGTTTTTGGGGATCTTCAAAGATATATTACAATCTGTAGGGATTGCAATGCCAATAAAAAGCATATTCTGCTTTTGTGGTCTTTGGTCACGATGTCTGGGCGATTAGCTTTTTACTTGTTCAATCCGTGTGTATTGTTGACAATAAAATTGTTACAGCCCTTATCTCTGTAACCTGATCTGGGTGATATTTATACCAATTTCTTGCAGTTTCCTTCCCGTAAAAGTTGCATAATATTATTATTATTATGTCATTTTTCATCATATTTCGATTTCTGCATTGGTCTCACTACCAACCAAGTCTGCGGGGAGACCTAAGGCAGGTAGTGGCGTGTTGTTATGACTCCATTTCATGTTTTTCTATCTTCCCTATCATCCCCAGCATTACATAGATAACGTTTTCCTTAGTGTGTGGGCTGTACTTAATAAGACAATTTTTTGTATATCTCTTAAGCTGGGGTTTCCAGGGATTCTTTCAATGTGTTGTTTGTTCCATTTTTTATCATTCCAAGTGCACCTACTATCACTGGCACAACACTTGTTTTCAATTTCCACATTTTTTCTATTTCAATTTCCAGGTCTTTATATTTTGACACTTTTTCAAATTCCTTGGTTGCTATGTTACAATCCGCTGGACAAGCCATATCAATTAATAGACAAGTTTTCTCCTTCTGGTTTTTAACAATAATGTCTGGCCTGTTTGCTTCAATTTTTCTGTCTGTTATAGATGGTGTAAATCCCATAGAATGGTGACATCTTCTATTTCTGTAACCGGTGCTGGGTGATGTTCATACCAGTGTTTGTTTACATATTTTCCATAGTGTTTGCACATTGTCCAATGTAAATATTGCCCCACTCTATCGTGGCGATTTTTATATTCATTTGGGGCAAATACAGAACAACCTGATGTTAGATGGTCTATTGTTTCTTGGTATTTATCACAGAACCTACATTTTGGATCCACATTATTATGTATAATATTTGCCTGAAAGTTCCTAATGAAAAGACTTTGGTCTTGCGCAGCAAGAATAAAGTCTTCAGTTTCAGACTTTAATCCAGATGCACGTAATAGATGAGTATTAACTTTATCAACATTGGATTTATTGGCACGTTCTGGGTATTGGCCATCCAAAGGTTTGTCTTGCTAGCGTTGTTTCATCTGTTCAAGTGCTTTATCCTTGGCTTTCTTTTTCATATTTGCTGACGCAATAGTTAGTTCTTGGCTTCTGTTGTGCTTTTCTACAGAATCTACTAAATGTAAATCTTGTTTGTATTTACTGAATTCTTTCATTATTGAATATTTTTCGTTTCTTTATTATTGTTTTTTCTTTTCTTTATTATTATTATTATTATTATTATTATTATTATTATTATTACAAGTAATCCCCCTTGAACAATAGGCCCAAAACGTATACCCTCTGCCCTGAAAATACTCTACCTATTAATTCAACTTCTAAGATTTTACTTTTCAATTTTATGCTTAAGTTTTAGTTTAAATTAAATTATTACTGAAAAAAATACTGTATATCTTATAAGTAAATGAAATGCTGCATATTTTATTACTGGTTGAATCGTGTGACGGACGGACGTGGCTCTTATTATAGTATAGATTTTCAAATTTATTTAAATTAAATTATTACTGAAAAAATACTGTATATCTTATAAGTAAAGGAAATGCTGTATATTTCATTACTGATTGAATCGTGTGACGGTCGGACACGTCTTTTATAATAGTATATTAAGATATGAAATTGTGATGGACGGACGGACGCGGCTCTTATTATAGTGGAGATTATACAATTGTCATTTATTTTTGCAACGGTTAGAAAGAATTAAAAATCAAGCAGTATTCGTGGACATTTCAGCTCAGTGACGTCAACTGCATATTAACTTTGCGACATAAAAATACACAATTACATATGAAATCGATCAAATTTCATAAAAATGGAATAATATACAGTCTTAGATGAATTTAGAAATTTCAATGTAAATTATGCGTCATCGTGAAATTTTAAATTCCGTGTAAGTGATTTCTGTTAATGTTGGTGAGTCTATTTAACTGTTCTGTACACGTATTTATTGATCACTAATATTAACTCATTTTATAAATGCAGAAAGTATTGATTACAATTTCCACTTCGATTCGTTATTCTGCAATCGATTTTCAGGAAGAATTCCTAAATTCTTTTTATTTGACAGAAATCGTGGCGTAAAATGTTAATCTGACATTTTATTCACCTAACTTCACAAATCGATTCTTCTTTTTTTTAACGGATCTAGAAAATGATGATCGCGATAAATTTACACGATTAACGCTCGAAATGTCATAAACATAAAGATAGATTTTGGAAATAACGCCCTCTGTCGGATTTTTAATTTGTTTTTTTTATAATGAAGAGCAAACGATAAATGTTCTGTTTTATATTTGTCTTCAGATTTAATGTGCTCAATCTTTAGCAGCTACCAACTATTTTTGCGCTTGACAAATCTTCACGCAATATATTATTTGGACTAATTTATTTCATTAGTTCCATGAGCACAAAATCTTTCGGTTAAAACAGACTTTAAAGGTTCATTAAAGGTTTATCTCTATTCTGATCAGTTAAACTGAACACACATAATTATTTCTGTCTTTCCACATCTATAAATAACAAACGTATTGTTTCTTATATTCAAATGAAAATCATTTTCACAACAATGATCTTACATTGCCTGATGACGAGATAAAAATCTCTAAACACAGAAATTTCTGTGTCGCAATGTAAAATATTTTTAATTTAATAAAAAAGAATTTAATTAAGAATAAATACCAGAGAACTCGGAATTGTAAAACTGTTGGTTCCCTTCACCTATATATATATATATATATATATATATATATATATATCCAAACAGTTGAATTATATATATATCTATATATATCCAAAATATATATTGAATTATATATATATATATATATATATATATATATATATATATTCAGCTGCTTGTTACATGAGAACATGTAAGTAACCATTACAAATTGTACATTTTGTTTCGACATTGAAAGAACAATGTCTCATCTGGTAGTTAACAATGATTGTAATCAATGCTTTTATTGAAAGATTTCATTTTATGAAACAATACTTCACTTCCCGTTTTGAAAAATTTTCCGTATAAAATCAAACGATTTTAATATAAAAAAAGAGGAGGAAAAAAAGAAGGAATCAAGAAAAGGAAAAGAAAGAACAAAGAGATAATGTCAAAAAGAAAGCATAAGAAATTAACCCTACTATGGGGAGAATAGAGAGAAAAGGCAAAAAGAGAGAAGTATAAGAAAAAAGAAATCAAGAAAAGGAAAAGAAAGAACAAAGAAAAGAAAGTAAAAAACAAAGCATAAAAAATAACCCAACTATGGAGAGAAGAGAGAGAAAAGGCAAAAAGAGAGAAGTATAAGAAAAAATTACACAGATACAAAGGAAGTGGAAAGTGAAGAAGAAAAAAACAAATGAGAAGAAAGGTTAAATCAATTAAATTATGCTAAAGAGGAGAATTCAAATTTGAAATGAAATGCTAACAGATATTAACGCATAAAGTGGCAATGTTGCTTTTCAAATTTTGTGGCATTTAAATGAAATCATATACTCTTAACAAAAAACAAAATTATTCATAGAACGTAAAATAATGGATATGTTAAGAAGCAATACAAAGACTTAAATTAAACCGACCTAACATTATAAATCAAAATACAAAATAAATTATAGATTTATATAAATTTTAAATTAGAAACTACTATCAATACAGCAAGAGAAAAATAATAAATATAATAATTCAGGACTAAGCCTATTATCTGTAATTATTGAATACAATACCTAAAGCTAGAATAGATCACAAATGGAAATATAATGTTAATAAAAAGTTACTATAACATAAGAAAAGAGATTATATAGTTAGAGGATTTTAGCAAAATTGTAGAGTTAATATTTTAATATGTTTACAATTTACTGTAATATCTTTTATTTAATAATATGTCACAATTCAAAAACTTTATAATTTTCATTTTCTCTTGAAGACAGAAAAAGCACGGTTAGTTCACTGATCTAGAGATTCTAGCTTGTTTGAGAATTTTCCATTTAACTTTAGGTTTTTATTCTCCTCTTTCAACTTCCAAAACTATTTAGAAACTGAAGTCATATTTCGTTTGTCCGTATTAGTGAAGGGTAAGAGATGATTATTGAAACGTTTTTTAATTGGTTTATTGTACTTCCAATATAAATTTTAGGAACCTTTCGATTTTCTTCTGATGAGATAGAACTCATATACACAAAGGATTTTGTTAAACGCTTGTTAGAAAAAGGGCACTGGTTTGGTTTTCTACAATTGCATAGGTTATTTCTACAGGACAAATTAAGATCAGCAATAGAATTATGATTTTTACTGCTATATAAATTCAATATTTTATTGTTATGTAATGCAGTCATATTCTCTAAATTATTAGTGCAACTATGAAGTGTTCCAATTCAAAATTTTATTTAAAGAATTATTTTTAGGAAAATATTTATCAATTAATTTTTTTTAATTATGTCCCAATTTAGTATTAATTTAATTGATTTAATTGATTTAATTGATTTAATGGAAGATTATACCATATGTTCTTCCTGTTTCTGTTTTTCTTTCTGGAACAACTATGATCTTGAACAAATCTAATTTCAGAAGATCTGAACCCACTATCCGTAAAAACTTTATCATAAACTGTTTTATTTTTTTTTCAAACATTTACTTTCTAGAGAAATGTTGATTAATACGTCGTTCAACCGATGACAGAATAATTTGGCTTACAAATAATGAATGGTTAGAGCTAGGGTGGATATAAATCAGGTTAGCATTGTTTTTCATGTAATGTTGAAAATTATTGAAAACTAAATCTAACGTTAGGTTTAAGAATTCAACTTGTTTAATATTAGATTTAATAACTACGCTAAGACCAAAAGATTTAAAAACTTTATGGATTAACTTTCAAAGTTTATCAACCTTATGTCCAGTATATTTATTTACAATCCTGAGTTCATAATCTATATAAAGTCTTGTATTATTCAAGTCAACCTCTTCATACGCAGTGAGGTTGTAAAATAAGAACAATCCAAGTAAGTCCGATGATTCTGCAGAATCCAAAGATCCCATTGATATATCAAGATTATCAGCCGAATTACTAATCCACTGTTCATTGTCGTGTATTAAGACTGGTTTTCTACAGTTCAAAATAATGTGGATTTCATCCTTCGAAACATTTGAATAAATTTTAGCGAATTCCAGAGGTCTATCTATAAAGACCTCTTCTATCTAGCACTGGAATTTGCTGAAATTTCGAATGATGAAATCCACATTATTAAGGAAAATTAATCGATACAAAATGTCTGCTGTCTTTAATATTATATATAATAGGAGGCACCATTACAAACTATCCTTTATGGAAGAGAAGAAGAATACCTGCCGAAATAAAAAGCAAATAAGTATAATCTAGTTCAATCCACCATTTAATAATAAGACGGGCGGTGAATCTAACATTATCTATTGAGGAGTAAACAAACGTACTTGTAAAATAAGGTTTTATAACCAAAAACCTCTTTCAGCAATCGACAATACGAAAACAGTAAAATGCTCTCTAAATAATATGGGAATAGAAAGATTACATCTGGCAAATTCCAAAGAGGGTAAAAAACATTATTTAAATCTAAAGATTACGCTTATACAAAAAATTCTTAATTAGAAAATTCTTTGAGCAGGAACGCCTTCTTACATATATATATTATCTATTTTATCTTTTATGAGGCATATTAACCGAAAATAAACAATTTCATTAAAGTAATTTTATTTGATTTACTCAACAAAGGCTTAAACAAGTAAAAATACTTGTTACAAAATAAATTTAATATTTAGTATAATAGCCTTTTGCTTTGATTACAGCTTTCATTCTGTCAGGCATTGACATCAAAAGCTTCTTCAATGTATCTAATGGTATATCCTGCCAAGCAGCTTGTATTTGTTCCCAAAGTGTGCCTTGCGAAGTAATATTAGATTTATCAATTCGAGAGGGGGGGATAAGAAAAAAGGCAGTCATATCCAAGGATAATAGAATAATGAGTAGTTTCAAAATAACTTGTTTAATAAAAAATAGGAAATATTAAATATAACTTCTTTTAATACATTTCTTTTACACCTTGTTTTAAATAATCAATATTTATTAGCAATTTACTTGGCTTTTCACCCTTTATCTGAATTTCAATGACGTTTTTAGGAAAATCATCCCAGTCCTACTAATTTTGCACACTACAGGTAGTGTGCAAAAGTGTTAGGTCAGGGGTGATTTTAAACTTTATTTTGATGCCTCATAAAAGATAAAATAGTTCTTAATACTAATACTTTTGTACAGTAATATAATAAAAAAACGAAGGCGAGCCGTCTGATTATTGTAGCTATCGACCTTCTACACCATTTTGGCTAAGTATTAGAGGCTTTAATCAACTCTGAATTGGCTAAACATCACACCTGACTGGGTCCACTTTCAGAAAAAGCAATATGACTTTCACTTCACTAAGGCAACTGCTAACGTATTAATTTATGCTGAAAGAGTCTATAAAGCTTTGGCTGTTGCTTTGGTTATTTCAAAGGCATTTGACAGAATTGAATATATTGGTTTTCTTCAGAAATTGAAAGGTTATATTTCTGTACGAATTTTAAAATTTTTCAGTCTTTCTGATCTAATTGCAACATAAAATTTGCCTTGACTGGACATTCTTCTATTGTAATTAATACAGATGTCCCTCTAAGCTCTGTCTTTGGGCTTATGTTTTCTTAATTTTCATCAACGGCCGTCTTGATGTCATCAGCTCCTGACCGAGGATGAAAAAATAAAACTGAAAATAAAAACATAAAAAGTATAAATATTATTTTATTACATTTTATTTAATTCAATAGATATTTCACCTCGTGTAGATGGAGCCTGCTTCAGTCTACTCTTCATAAGAAGATGGACAGTGATAGCCACTGCTCACGGGCGATAAATGAAACTAATTTATTTTAAGCGCTAGATGATCAGTTCTGTCAAAATGAAACTTTTAGTCATTCGTATTCTTGTCTCGTTTTTAAAAAGATCCAAAAACACGTCACGTTTAAATCATATTTAATATATATATAATCAGCTTTGAGAACAAAAATAAAATATTAAATAAAAGAAACGAGATAGTAAGTACATATAGACATGCGAACAAAAATCTGTTTTGCTGCGCAAAATAACAATATAAAAAATAAAAAATATAAATATACAAATACTCAATTACGGGAAAAAAACAGGAAGTAATATAACAAGCAACAAACGAAAAAGCACATACATAAAGTCCATAAGCACAAATATACACAAAAACACAAACACCCAATCATGACCTAAAAAAAGAAACCCTTAAGTAGTCAAATACACCAACACGGCAAAAAAAAAAGATCACACCAATAAAATAACTTAACCTAAACGACAAGGACAAACCAAACAAAAACTATTAAGCATCTATTGATCTGTCATCAAATTTCAAATACGGAGAAAAGGTCAGAAAGCTCAACTCTGTGTTTAAGAAATAGTTTTTTCTAAATTTCATGCTATAAATATGTAACACTTGTGTAAATCCAATTAAGTTAGCATTAAATTCGCCGATTTTCCAAAAATAATGTGTCACATATGTATGTTTTATTTTTGCGAGATTTTTAAAACCGAGAATTAAGTTTTGTTTACAAATGTGTTGATCACTCAACAAAAAATGGCCGAAAAATTGAAAGATTAAAAAAAAATTGAAAAGTTTTAGATTATAATTTTTGTTTGAAATACATCAAAGTATTTTCCTTGGTGGAAATCGTAAATTTCATCATTTAGCTTTCAATTAAAACTAGAATAAAAGTTTCAAGAAAACTTTTTCATTTTTAAACATTGAATTTAAAAAGTTAGTTATTGAAAATTAGTAGAGGTACCTAATCTATATTGACGCGATTCTGAGCTCCACGAAGATAGAAATGCCATTTGGTGCCATTCAACCTCTGGCAACAGACTTCTGGTAGCCACCTATACATCTTTCTCTAGTAGAAAATGATAAATATAAAGAAAACAGATGCATAACATTATTAGAAATTGTAGTTAATTTTAAATTGTATAAATATTTTGAAAACAATTTTTCTTTCAATGATCATTTCAGTGATAGTTTGAGAGGTTTTGATAACAACCAAAAAAATATCAGTCATACATCTCAAACACAAACAGATAACAGTAATTTTGATCAAAATCAGTGATTATAAAAATATAAAATCACATATAAAAATGAATGGACATTTTTATTTTTAGCAAACATACATATTTAAAATTTAAACGTTTGAGTAATTTAATCACGAAAGGGTGTTCATGAATTAGTACTTAATATTTCAGGGGAGGTTATTTAAGTTTTGAGACTTACTTCCCTTACATTGGTTAACCGGCTTTTCTTTAGAGTAAATACAAATTTTAATTGATTTAAGCAAATACTGTGTCACCGTTTTGTAGCCATATAATATTTTTAAAATACCATATTGTGTGCTAAAAACAAAGATAAGTGTCATTTTCAAAAGATGTCATGGATTTCTGGATTTTAAAGTCTACTACGGTTAACCAAATCAGGCCGTAGATTAGAACCGCAGATTTTAAGGTAAAAAAAAAGTTAACTCAAACTGCATTTGGTATTAGTTTTCTCATTTCTTTGTTTTTTGTGTTTTTGTTTTTGTTTTGTTTTGTTTTGTTTTGTTTTTTTTTGTTTTTGTTTTTTTTGTTGTTTTTTTTTGTTTTTGTTGTTGTTGTTGTTGTTGTTGTTGTTTTGTTTTGTTTTGCGAGGGGGAGTTTAGTCTATGAGAAAATACGAGGAAAGCGAGTGGAATTAAAAAAGAATAGAGAAATAGAGACCAGTTCCTTTCTCATATATTCTGACAATTCTCCGAAGACCACAGATAACAATTCAATATAAAGAAGTTCATATTTTTCAAAAATTTCTATTATTACTATGCAAAGACTTAACTACATGTTATGTTGATACAAAGTTTCTGTTGTTTTTCTTTTTAACAAAATCTTTTACGTCGATTTTTTTTTTACATGATGAATTATCATTATTGTATGCCTTATTTTTCAGACTAGAATTACCATCTTTGTTGATATACTCACAATGTTTCAATCGTTGTACTCTTCAACTTTCTTTAGGTGTCTGTCATATTCGGTAATATTTTTAATTAGAGTTAATCTAATTGTTTACAATCGGCAACCAGTCTACCGCAGAAAGCAATGGCAACCTACTGCGGGATAATCTTCTGCCCAGTCACTCATGTCTCTTTCGAGACATGATCGCCCAAGCGTGTATCACGTATGGCACTTAACTGACTGTAATAATAATAATAATAATAATAATAATAATAATAATAATACAAGAGAAAAATACTAGAAAAACGAGAAAGAACACAAATTTGATTTCATAAAGAGAGTTATCGCCCTTAGATTGTAAACAAAAAAAAACCTTGATACCAAACCATTTATTTTGTGATTTGAAAAGTTAGAAATTAATTTGTAAAAAAAAAAAAAAGAAATTACAGCGGACCTGAAGTAGACTACCACCACCTTTAAATTTGTTGTTTTTCATTTTTTTTTTTTTCTTATTTCAATGCAGTCTTATCGATTACACCCTAAACTTTCCGATTGACTTGGAAAAATTTCAATATTTAAACAATTTTAGGGGGGACTTAGTTTTTCATACAACGTTATAACAAATCGATCCTCCAATTTGGAACCACTCGCCGGTACGACGTTATCACCACCTGTAAATTGGTTGATTATCATTTTTTTTTTTTTTTTTTTTTTTTTTTTACTTTTTCTGTGCAATCTTATCGATTAAACCCTAAAGTTTTCGATTGACAAAAAAATTGTAAAAATTTTAACATTTAAACAATTTTAGTTTGGGGCTCAGTTTTTCATACAACCTTATAGTAAATCGGTCCTGTGCAATTAACTTTTTTGCTTGCGCATATTCAACAACTGAATCCTTTGCGAATTTTTTTAATAAAGCCATTCTTGGAGTTTCCGAGGAAGCTGCCATCGTAAGAACTAAAGAAAACTTGAAAAGACAAAAACAAGACCAACAACTCGTCCCACCCCCACCCCCACCCACAAAAAAAACAAAGCCACCCCAACGCGAATGGTTCCAAAATGGAGAATCGATTTACTATAAAGTTGTATGAGAAACTGAGCCCCACACCTAAAATTGTTTAAATATTGAAATTTTTTCAAATTTTTTTTGAGAACCGGAAACTTTATGTAAAAAAAAATGAATAACAAATTTAAAGGTAGTGGTAGTCTTCTTCAGGTTCGCCGAAATTACTGTTATGTTTTGCATTTCTTTGTGTGTAGTAGTAGACCTTTGTGACGAATAAACCCATTCGTCACAAAGGTCTACTACTCTCTTCCTTGTCTCTCCAGTTATTTTCTATTTATACTTGCCTATCAATTTGCATACGATGCAACACCTCCCTGAACCATAAAGGTTGTACACCCTTGTTTTTTGGTATTTTTTTTGGTTTTTGTTTTGTTTTGTTTTTTACTACTCCTAATTATTTTTGTATTGTATTGTTCTTTCTGTCTTTCTTGTTTTCTCTTTGATAAAGATCTTGGTCTCTCTTCATTTTCTTCTTCATATCCGTTTATCTTTTCATTCTTAATTTCTTTTATTTCCTGCTCTGTTCCACTTTTGTAACTTTCTGCCTCTTTTTGTTCCTGACCTTCCATTTCCATATCATCCAGTTCGTTTCTGCTTCTGAACTGATCTGCATGTGCCAATATATGTTGTCTCTTTTTCTCAAGTATAGCCGTGTTGTTTTTGTTTGTTTTTTGGGGGGGGTTGTTTTTTGTTTTGTTTTGTTTTGTTTTTATCAGGAAATTTACTTCTTCTGGGTTCACCTCTTTATTCTTTCTATACCATAACTTTTCTTTTGTTGCAAAGGATATAGTTATGGCGGCTCTGAATTGTCTCCCCATTGATGCCGAAAGGCTCAGTTTTCTTCTCGCATGTGAAATGGGTTTAGAACTGAGGACATTTTTTAATTAAATATTCTTCTGTGTTTTCATTAAATGGTGAGAATGCTTTCAATCCCATTTTCACCGTTTGTACCATTCATTCTTTAATGCCATTAGATTGTGGGTGGCATGATGGTGTCTTGTATGGGATGCATCCAATTTGTTTTAACCATGCACATATCGCTAATTTTGGATGCATTGTCGGTGACTATTGTCTAGGATACTCCATTCCTTGAGAATATAGTTCTTAGTACTTGCTTTATTGTGGTGATTTTTCATTCTTTTACTCTGACAACTTCTGACCATCCTGAATATGAGTCCACTAATATTAAGAATAATCCCCTATCTTTAATATGTGCGGGATTCATGTGGACCCTAACTTATGGCTCTGCTTCCTTGGGTCACGAGTAACTGTGTTGCTTGCTTGCAGTTTTTTATTTCCGCATATTTTGGACATCTCTTAACTTATCTCTTACGTCTTTTGATTATCCTGGTCGCCAAGCTTGTAACTTTAGTCTTCTTTGTGATGCTGTTATACCACAATGTACGACATCATGTAATCCTTTTAATATGCCTCTTCTCAGTATTTGTGGAGCTACTATTACATCTCCATTGTATATTAATTACGATTAGTTTCTGCTTTGTTTCCTTAAAGGGTCGCTTTGTCATCGAAAAATTGCTACATATATTATATTTTTTATTCTCTCTACTATTCTGCTTAATACCTCTACTTTTGATATCACTCATTTTCGATACTTAACTTTTAACCCTCTAGGGCCATTCGTATCATATTTGATACAGTATTTCCCTATAAGGAAACATTTGGTATTTCCCTATAAGGAAACATTTGGTATTTCCCTATAAGGAAACATTTGGTATTCATTGACTGAGCAGTCAGTACTGCTTTCATTTGAAATTTATAAAATATTTCTCTTAAAAAATTTTTCAGGAAAATATTTCTTTCAAGGCTTGTTTTCATACTGTATCAAATATGATACGAATGGCCTTAGAGGGTTAAATTGAATTTTTAAAAATAAAATAATTTTCTTGAAACTTATATTTTAGCTTCAATTTAAAGCTAAATAATTAAATTTACTATTTCCAGTAAGCAAAATACTCTGGTGTATTTCAAACAGAAATTATATTGTTTCGAATTTAAAACTTTGAGTTAAAAAAAAAAATTGTCCATTTTTGAGTGATAAACACATTTGTAAACAAAAGGTAATTCTCGGTTTTAAAAATTTTGCAAAAAATAAAATATACATCTGTGACACGTTAGCAAGTTTAAATTAATTTGATTAACACAAGTATTATATATTTATAGCATAAAATTTTAAATAAATTTCTTAAACACAGATAGTGGATCTTTCTGAACTTTACCGTATGATTTGACATGTGATGTCGGCTTGACAGGTGCGAGATAGGCTAAGTGTATGGTGACCAGAATTAACAAAAATGTCCAATTTTTTTCTGTAAGGTGAAGAAACTGCGAAACCCATGACTTTTTAATGTGCACAAAGAAATTACCATTCGAAAAGAAAACTTCAAATAAAAAAAGACACTTAGAATTTTTTTAAAAATACGAAGTTTCGAACGTTTGTATTAAACTTTTCAATTTTCGATTAGTAAATATAGTTTTCACTTAATAACTTAATAACCTAACGCGAAAAACTCATTGGAGTATTTTTTAAATATGTTTGAAACTTTATAATTTATTATAATAAAAAATTCTTTTAAATAATAATGTCTTTAATATATATTATTTATAAAAGTAAATAAAAAGCTTATCAAATTAAATAATGTCATAGTTTTATTGCATATTTATTTTACTATTCGGAGCAGATTTTCAGAAATAAAGGCCAAATTAACAGATGATTTACATTCCCCAATGAGTCCTACGTTTACCTAATAAAACCAATTTTCCCAATAAAATTTAATTTCTTAAAATTTCATGAATGTAAAAAAAAGTATTTTTGCCAAAATTTTTTAAAATAATGTTTTCAAAAATAATTTTATCCATTTGTGAATAAGTCCTGAAAGTTTCATTAAAATCCAAAAATTATTTGATTTTTGCAAGAATTTCCAAATTAATGTGTTTTTCATCGGAAAAAACTGAGTTACGTAATATTACGCTTTCCATTGTAAAATCTCGTAACGATTTGGATATGCTCGCTAACGAAAATCAAAACAAGATATTTTACCAGAATTTCGAAGGTGTTAGAAAGGATTAAAAATTTTAAAATAATTAAAATTACTTTGATATTTCCTCTTAATAATAAAAAACCTTTTGATGCAAAAACTTCTTTTTATTCAGTTTGGGGCCTTTTTTTTTCTTTCTTCCTACTATGCTGTTTTTTGAGCTATTTAGTGGAGGTACCTTGCCTGTTTAGAGGAAGAACATCCGTTTCTACCTAATATATTATTTTATCGGCGGACATGAAGGAGACTACCATCAACTTTAAATTTGTTGTTTTTCATTTTTTTTTTTTTTTTTACCTTTTTAGCGCAGTTGTATCGATAATTACATAAAGTTTCCGATTATCAAAAAAATTTCGAAAAATATCAATATTTAAACAAATTTAGGGGTGCTCAGTTTCTCATACAAGGTTACAGTAAATCGATCCTCCATTCTGGAACCACTCGCGTTGGGGGTCGCTATGTTTTTTACTCTTTCAGGTCCGCCATTTTATCTACATTATTTTTTTTTTTTTTGATTTTCTTCTATTTAATTCTTGAACTGTGATCTTGATAAGGCATCTACGCGAGGAATAATGTTCTCTTTTACGTACACTATGTCAAAATCGAATGCCATGATTTTTATTGGCCATCTTAAAATCCTTGACGATGTGATTTTGGCACCTGAATTCTAATGGTTTGTGGTCCGATTTTAATAAGGATTTTTTTCTATCAAAAGTTTCATGCCCTTTCCATGCTCCATACAATTGCTAGCGCTTCTTTTTCAATATTCGAGTAGTTAGTATCTCCTTTTTGGCACCTGAATTCTAATGGTTTGTGGTCCGATTTTAATAAGGATTTTTTTCTATCAAAAGTTTCATGCCTTTTCCATGCTCCATACAATTGCTAGCGCTTCTTTTTCAATATTCGAGTAGTTAGTATCTCCTGACGTTAACCTTCTTGATATGTACATGATTGGATGTTCTTCTTGTGGTAAAACAGCAACAATCGCCTTTTCACAAGAGTCAGTAGTTAACGTTATTTCTTTTTGTGGATCCAAACTCTTTTATTATTGGTTTGCTCCTCAGAGTATTCTTCAGTGTTTCTAAAGCAATAGTTTGCTTTTGCGTCCAGTCAAATTCATTGTTTGTTTGGGGGTTTTTTTTTGGGGGGGGGGGTGTTTATGTTTTTGTTTGTTTTTGTTTTTGTTTTTTGGGGGGTTTTTTTGTTTTGTTTTTTTGTTTTTTGTTTTTTCTTTTATGTTTTTGTTGTTTTCGTGAGGGGTGTTTTTTGTTTGTTTTTGTTTTTGTTTTTTTGTTTATTTTTGGCGTAATTTTGCAAATGGCTCTATTATGTCGCTATATCTTGGCATGTATTTTTTTTTAATCATATCACCCCGAGCAAGGCGGTAAGGCCACTGGTGTGCAGGGGGTTACGTAAGAGTGAATAGATTGGAAAAGAGAAAGCCGGAAACCACATCCTAAACAGGGAACAAGGGATGAGCCTCTACACCTGTACAATAGACGTGGGTGGAGTGTGAACCGGGTGATAGTTCAGTCTATCTACTCCAATTGAAAAAAAATAAACAAAAAAGAATTAATTCTGAAGAATCAGGAACTTGTGTATTTATCACTTAATTCCGCCTTATTTAACCATGAAATTTTCCATGGTTGAGCGACTGAGACACGTCAGATTAATTGATGGCTTCTATGTATATAGGAGTCGCATGTTCAAATCCTGCTAGGAGCTGCATATTTTCCTAACAAGATTTATTGAATATTCAGGCTGTTGGATATATATATATATATATATATATATATATATATATATACTGTTTACATATAGAAAAACAGCGTATCCACTCAAATATGAACATCCATTAAAAATAATGTTTAAACAAATAAGTTTAAATAAATGTGTCGGTTAGTACCATTTCATAGCTTTTCATAAGATGTATATATGCCCTTGGGTAAGGTACTAATCTATCTCTTCCCTCCAGTTACAAGTCAAATAACAGGACAGATCGGGCTCCACAGCCTTGGTTGGCAGCCAGTCCACCACAGAAATCAATGGCAACCCACTGCAGAACAATCTTCTGCCCAGTCAGTCATGTCTTTCAAAATATGATTGCCCAAAGCATGTATCACGTATGGCACTTAACTGACTGACTAGATATAATAGTTGAAAACATGATTAAGGCTTCTACTGGGCATAAAGTGGGGGATCGGTTTTTATATTGTTATGAAGTAATAAACTGATCAGAGACAAAGTTCCATTTATAAATAAGTTTAGATATCATACATTGTTGTAGCACAAGGCCAAATTGGGGAGGGGAAACAAAAACTGAGGCTGGTCATCAATAATTATCCTATACCTAGCTAATTCGACTAACGACCCAATCACTCTTTACAATATTCCATTCACCATAAGGACCCATTCATGGCCAATCAGTCCTCCATACACCGTAATACCTCACACATTCAGGGAACCTAAAAAAAGGGTACTCACCACATGAATTTCAAAAATATATCTAAACTTATTTAAAAATGGAACTGTGTGTGTGTGTGTGTGTGTGTGTGTGTGTGTGTGTGTGTGTGACCGTTGCCTATAGACTCCAAAACAGCTGAACCGATTTACTTGAAAATTTACACAGTTCTACTATAAGCGTCTGCGAGTGTTCTTAGCTAGGTTTTGTGTCGAGGTACCCCCGATAAATATGGAAAATCGATAATCGAAAAAATCGGGTTATAGAAGGAGTTGTCCGATTTTAATCAAATTTGATACACTCATAGACAAAGACATCAGAAACGATATTCAGAAGTTTCAGGGTTGCAGTTCTTACAACAGTGCAGAAAATCGATAATATATATATATATATAAAAGGTAAGATGTGTGTGTGTGTGTGTGTGTGTGTGTGTGTGTGTGTGTGTGTGTGTGTGTGTGTGTGTGTGTTTATCTGTCTGTATGTCCTTTATACAAATCCACATTTTTTATCCAATTCTCACCAAACTTCACACAAATATTCTTTAGGCTGAATCTGAGCTCCAGGACCATGGATTAGTTTTAAAACTTTCATTCCACCCGAGCAACGCCGGGCTATACTGCTAGTTGTAAATAAAGATATTATCACGTTTCAGTATTTTCAGTCTCCAGTTTTTTTCTGGTGTTTGTTAATCCCAGTCACCTTCAGGGAATTTCGAATTTATTTATTTAATCTAGAAAAGTAGGTTATTCCCGTTCCACTGTTTTATTCTAGTGATACCTCGTCTTATTCTTATTTAATACTATTTAGTTATTTCTCACCCTGTTTCCACTGATTAAAGCGTCGGTTCGTAAAATTGGTGAAAAGTTACATTCAACCGGAATAATAGTCTCAGTTCTTTTATTTTTACCAGGACACAACCATTCTTCAAATGAGTTATACAATTTTGTGAAACTGGCTACATTTGTATCTGGTTGTTAATTATAGGTAGAAATAAATTTTGAATTTTTTTATACAAATAAAAAATATCTTTTTTGTTCCTTAAGCCACTTAAGCGATACGTGATACAAAATTTAATGAAAAAGAAAACGCTAAAACTACAACAGTAGTAATGCTCCTGCGTATGTTGTATTCCACATTTGCCGAAAGAGAACTGACCAATTGAAATTCTGTGGTAAACTTAAAGATGAATAAATTAATGTCCTAATATCCTTAAATCTACGTTGGTCTTGATTTTAATCAACCACATTTCTGATATCATCAGTTATCAACTCAGTGTGTATGCTGATTATACAATATTTACTCCTGTCTTAATCGTAAGTCTGATTGATTTGATAAGGTCAAATTAGCAGCTGATCAAAAACAAAATGAACTACAATCTGTTAACTGAGACAGGGAATAACGTCTTAATTTTGATGCCTCTAAAACAAAACTGCCCTCTTTTAATCGTCTGAAATAACCGTTTTTGCCTTCCCTCAGCACGGCTGATGCTAACTTCCAAGAGAGAGACTCATTGCAACTTCTCGGGCTAACCTTTTTTGCTGACATGAAGTGGAGTGATTATATTGAATCAATTGCTGGGAAAGTTGGTTCACTGTGTCTTGCTAGAATATGTTTCTCGACAGAATCTTACATATTTATAAGTCTACCGGAATTAAGTCGTTTTGCATTCAACCAATAAAATCCTATCAGAAGGTTTATTTGATAAACAATCATTACGAGGGCAAATACCGTCAAAATACTTAGCAGGCATAGTTATAGATCTGTTTTGGAACATTTAGAAAATAACAATAACTCCTTTCACCACTCCCACAAATTCCAGAAAAAGATTTCGCGAACGAGTGTAAAATTATATTCTAACTAATGAAAACCTTGTATTCAAAATTTCACACCTCTATGTGAAATTAGATTTTGAATCCCCTTACGTATATAAAAATAGAGGCATACTTCTTTTCAGAGCTCAAAACAATTTCGGAGGCCAGTTTGACCTATACGTGCATACACATCCATGCACCCACACACACTAGTACACAATAGAGGAGACGGCAACCGCCAACTAAGACCTTGTCTACGGACACGATGAAAAGGATTAACCAGTAGCCGTCGACTAAGATTTTGCCTACGCACTCAAGGCTAACCGTCATATAGGAAGTCTGACCACACATTTTACACAGCACTGCAACACTTAATTACTTGATAAAACAAACTTAACTACAAAGAAAAATAAACATTTAAAAGATGTGATGTTGTTAAATGTATAGAATTCCGACACTCAGCAACTAAAATATGGATAGACGAATCTCAACAAGTCTACCTTTCATTCATGAATTGAATATTGCTGCCACATCTGATCTGGTGCTTCTGCTATGTATTTAGAGATTCTTGATTAAATACAAAGAATTTGCAATTTTATTGGTCCTGACCTAGTATCTCAGTTTCAGCTACTCCACTGCCGAAACGTAACTTCCCTGTCTTTTTTATAAATACTTCTGATGAATTTTCCTCACTGATATCTCGACCTGATGAATGTAGTAAGCTCAGTACGAGATTAGCAGCAAAGTCTCATTCTTTTATGGTTGAAATTGCTAAATGTAACCGTAAATTCTATGCTCACAGTTTCTTCCAGATTCTTGCTTCCCAGTCAAATCTAATCTTCGTATATAAAAATGCAATGTCAATCGTTATCTTCTGTCTTCATTCCTCTCATATTAATCATTTTCTCCCCATTAATAGTGATTGTTTTTTCTTGTATTGTTAATAGTTACGTCTCAATGGCTTTATTGCATTGTTTGGGGGTGAAATGATTAAAAAAAGTTTTACCAGAAATTCATGTCCGTATGGATAACCCGGAAGTTGACGGTATCTTAAACTATAACACACAGTTAGGATAGAATCATTTCGTTATAATATAGATTTTACATGTATACAAATGTGCTAAATGCATGTGAATATTTATATAATATAAAATAGCTGTGAATGATTTCAAACTTTCTGCAAACTGTCACTGAATAATGAAAATCTTATCCTAAAGCAAAACGACAAACGACGTTAAGGGGAATTAATGCAGTATAAGAGTTACTGCCCTTACATTCATTCTCTCTTTCTACGGATGAAAAATGAAATTACTATTTCCTCGATACAAGTTCATCGACAGAATTCGATGCTCCTTTTTAGCTTTTTTTCTTTTTCAGTTATGTTACAATATTTAGAGTAAATTAAATACTGCATAAATTTATACAATCTAAAAACAGATATCTAGTGACATTATTTATTTTTAACTAGCATTTACTTTTTTAATTTGCTTTTATCAATTATACAAGGATAAAAAGCAAATAAAAGAAATTAAGGTGAACGTAAATAATACTGAAAAAAATAAAACTTGATAATTTCCATTTCTTTAAATCAAAATACATATGGTTTTTGGAAAAATATAAACTTTTATGATGTCAGTGTAGCATGTATCAAGTAATATGAAAAATAGAAGTAATTAAATATTTATATTTAGATGATATTTTGATGGTTATTCATCTTCTATAATCAGTTCCTACGCTTTCATTTTTTCAAATTCACAAGACTTGGTTTGTTCTTTCAATCTATGTAAGTATTATTGTATAATGCACTGATTTGGTGCTTGCCTTATTTCTAAAAACTTGTTTTTTTAGCGATTACCAACCTTTTTTTTTTTTTTTTTTTTTTTTTGTCTTATGTTCTTTTTTATGATTTTCAGAATTCCTTCAAATGCCATTTCTTCTAATTCGCTCGGGTAACAATTTCCAAAATATTCTTCACAGCTTCGCACCCAAATTTAGCAAGAACTAAATTGGCTATCACGTTTTCCCCTCCTTCGGTCTTTGTGTCTGGTTTTTTTTTTTTATTCTTGTGAATGCAGCAAAAGTTCTTATCCATGTTTTTAGATGTTCTGGGTCATCCAACGAATTTAAGTTATGTTACATTTAGAGTAAATTAAATATTGCATAAATTTATACAATCTAAAAACAGATATCCAGTGACATTATTCATTTTAAACTAGCATTTACTTTTAACTTGCTTTTATCAATTATCTAAACGTATTTATAAATGGAACTTTGTCGGTGTGTGTGTGTGTGTGTGTGTGTGTGTGTGTGTGTGTGTGTGTGTGTGTGTCCATTAACTATAGACTCCGAAACGGCTGAACCGATTTTCTTGAAAATTTACACAGTTGTACTATAAGCGTCTGCGAATGTTCTTAGCTAGGTTTTGTGTCGAGGTACTCCCGATAAATATCGAAAATCGATAATCGAAAAAATCGGGTTATAGAAGGAGTGGTCCGATTTTAATCAAATTTGATACACTCATAGACAAAGACATAAATGATATTCAGAAGTTTCAAAGTTGCAGTTCTTACAATAGTGCAGAAAATCGATTATATAATAGGCAAGATGTTTGTGTGTCTGTTTATCTGCCTGTATGTCTGTAATTTTTTCAGCCCTTTTATTTTAGTTTTTGCTTCAGGTTTGGCTCTAAGTAGGTATAATTGTAGTTCTTAGTCTCAGCCATGATACCATTTACTCAGGAGACTTATTTAGCCTTCAAAATTCAGTTTACGGCGAAAAGAACTTATTTGATATCGATACGAGGAAATCAAAATTTGACTTACATCTATTCATTTTTCTTTCAGTCTACGTTTTCGCTTTAACTGGAAACAACTATTGCATTTTAGTCTTTCGTTCCAACGTCCAAAGAGTCTGAGCTCCAGGACCATGGATTAGTTTTAAAGCTTTCATTACAGCCGCGCAACGCCGGGCAATACTGCTAGTAAAAGGATAAAAAGCAAGTAAAAGAAATTAAGATGGACATAAATAATACTGGAAAAAAACAATACTCGACAATTTCCATTTCATTAAATCAAAATATATGTGATTTTTGCAAAAATAAACTTTATGATGTCAGTGTAGCATGTATCAAGTAATATGAAAAATAGAAGTAATTCCATTTACTTGCTTTCCCGACAGCTATAATCTCCAAGAATTTAAATGTAAAGTCAATAGCCATCTCCTATCTCACTAACCTTCCTCCTCTCTCTCAGGCTTCTGCCTCCGTCCACTCCTCACTCGTCAGTATTCTCATCCTTCTCTTACCCACTTTCTAACACCCCCTATAACCTGCCACTCTTTCTCATAACATTCCTCCTATGTAACCCCCTGCAAAACAGTGGCAATAAAATGCCTTGCTTGGGGCGATATGATTATATATATATATATATATATATATATATATATATATATATATATGTCATCCACATACAAGCCTGTTTCGCTGTATCACAGCTCATCAGTGTGGCTAGACGCATCCACTTGCTTCTGACCAGGATCGAAACTCGAGCGATTTGGTGTCAGTTGGAGTCGCTACTCCCTAATCCACCGACGCATGGAATCAGTGAAGGGAAATTTTAATATGTTGTATATAAGCAGTGTATACACACGCCAGTCACCGAAAGAACTCAATTAATTTCTAAAGAGTCATGCATATATATATATATAGAGAGAGAGAGAGAGAGTCATCTCCTATCTCACTAACGTTCATCCTCACTCTCAGGCTCATGCCTCCGTCCACTCCTCACTCCTCAGTATTCTCATCTTTCTCTTACCCACTTCCTGACACCCCTTATAACCTGTCACTCTTTCTCATAACATTCCTCCTATGTAACCCCTTGCAAAACAGTGACAATAAAATGCCTTGCTTGGGGCGATATGATTATAAAATAAATAAATAAATAAAATATTTATACTTATAGATGATATTTTGATGGTTATTTTCACGCGATGTTAAAAATCTTTTATACTAGAAGTTTTAAATGAGAATTTATCATTTTCATATACTTTGCTCTTCACGCCTGCATACACAACTTTGTTGTTATGCTCGCATTTCAACAGTAAGTCTAAAATGTTAAAACAAATAAATTACAACTCGTCCGTAATGTGTTTTCACTGAAACATTCATGCCTATTAAACTATAAATGTTGGTTGGTTGATTTGTTTTGTTTTATGGCATATCAACCTCGGCGGGTCATTTATTGCCAACTAAATTTTTATTTGTTTATTGCTGGTAATACCTTTTACTTTCAACAATTTATTGTTGTTGTTGTTGTTGTTGTTTTTTATATCTATAAGTTTTGTGTCTAGTAATATTTTTTTCTTTTCGAGTATCAAGATTCATTGGGATTTGTTTTTAAGGGCAGGGTCCCCAAGTCCTACCTTGTTATTTAACCCATAACTGGAGAGAAGGGACAGATTAATACCTTCCCAAGGGTACCAGTGCGTAAGTGAATGCAGGGTATTCAACTGGAATTCGAACTCGGCTCACTGATTTCTCTTTCCGAGCCGATACCCACTGCACCACAACGCACATCAGTCATTAAACACTTACAGCACCTGGTATTCCCAAGCCTATAAATGTAAATTGTAATTTACGAAGTCATTTAAGTCTAAACTGCATGAGCTGCACATAAAAAATAAGTGTATGAACAATTTCTAAGTTGACATCAGTTTTTGCTTTTTGCGGGGACAGTAAGGTCGGGCTTAGGCCTGCTTCTGGTAACATGTAACCCAGTACAACCAGCTACAGGGACAGGAGGTTGGCATCTAAATCAGCTCCTTCACTAGCTGATGAGGAAGGTAGCATGTCATACGACAGAAAGTAAGACAAGACCTGTCAAAGGGTAGATTAGCGTCTTAATGAAGAAAACATATACATAATCTAAACTTATTTATAAATGGAACTTTGTCTCTGTGTGTGTGTGTGTGTGTGTGTGTCCGTTGCCTATAGACTCCAAAACAGCTGAACCTATTTTCTTGAAAATTTACACAGTTGTACTATAAGCGTCTGCGAGTGTCCTTAGCTCAGTTTTGTGTTGAGGTACCCCCCGATAAATATCAAAACTCGATAATCGAAAAAATCGGGTTATAGAAGGAGTGGTCCGATTTTAATCAAGTTTGATACACTCATAGACAAAGACATAAGAAACGATATTCAAAAGTTTCAAGGTTGCAGTTCTTACAATAGTGCAGAAAATCGATAATATATATATATAAAAGGCAAGGTGTGTGTGTGTGTGTGTGTGTGTGTGTGTGTGTGTGTGTGTGTGTGTGTGTGTGTGTGTGTATCTGTCTGTATGTCCTTTATACAAATCCACAATTTTTATCCAATTCTCACCAAACATCACACAAATATTCTTTAGGCTGAGTTTGAGCTCCAGGGCCATGGATTCGTTTTAAAGCTTTCATTACACCCAAGCAATGCCGGGCTATACTGCTAATATATATATATATATATATATATATATATATATATATATATATATATATATATAACGTTTCCGTTACACCCAATTGTGTGTAGGGCAGTGTCTTTGCATTTTCTGTAACAAACTGTTTTTATGGGGCAGGGTTGTTAGCCCTGTGTCCAACCCTTAAACCTGGGGAAAGTTGATTTCCTAAGCATAGCTTAGACGTGACACACAGCCCAAAGTAGGGGCTACCCAGTGAGGATGGAACTCACTATTCAGTTATATTCTAGCAAGATGAACTTGCTAACCCTTACACCATGCCGAGGTACCCCTATATACATATATATATATATATATATATATATATATATATATATATATATATATAGGATGGGATTTCATGCCTTGAATGGCAAGCTCTCTAGAGATTATGTATCAATAAAAATACTCAGTGTACTTGACCTACTGTGAGGGTGAGTTGGGCATCATCTGGCCTTGCAAAACCTTGTCCTAAATCATTGATGAGTGGGCCCATGCCATCAAAAATGATAGCAAAATATTTATATCAATATGCCATGTAAAATGACAGCAAAATATATATTGACATATCTACTACTGTGTATCTTACATTAAAGCATAAGAAAAAAAATGAATAAATAAAACAAAATAATCCAAACTCCAGAACATAACAGAAGAGAAATTATATATATATATATATATATATATATATAGTGTATCAAGCAGCAGATAATTTTCTAAACATATACTTTTAAATATAACAGACAATTAATGTCTATTATGTTCTAAACATCATATTTTGGCTTTAATTTCAGGTGAAAATAAGGACAATAATTGTCTAACACACACACACTAGAGACCCACCTTGCTTTGTACAAGATTAATCCCAGTTGAGCCTCAACAAAAATCACAGCTATGTAAGGATGTGGGTTTTTCCAACCCCAAAATTATTTGAGTATCAAGGGTGAATTTTCCTTATAAATAATTTGAGAATTAGTACTTACATTTCCTAAGAATGTAACTGGTATGTAGACAAGCTACAGATGTATAATATTCTAAATTCAATAACTTTCTGGAAAAAAAAAAGTCACAATAATTTTGCACATTTTTTTTTCAGAATTATAAAATTAAGACAATAAAGTCCTAGTTTATTTACTGGAAGTTAAAAGTTATTTGCAAAAGTAACAGTTTTTATAATATTCAAGTATTCATTATCTATGCAAAAATTCACGTACATTTTGGTCATTTTTTGACTGCACACATAAACAATTACGTATTAATAAATTTATTCATTCAATTAATCATTTCACTTCCAAATGTTAAACAACTGATAATTTATCAAATTACTATTAAGATTCCATATTCATTATTATTTTATCATTTCACCCCAAGCAAAGCAGAACTGCCACTGGTGTGCAGGGGGTTACATAAGAGGTGAGTGATGAGAAAGAGGAACAAGTTCCGATAGTGTCAGGGAATGAGTAAGAGAAGGATGAGAATACAGGTGTGAAGAGGGCTGCATGCGAGTAGAGCGGAAAGAAAGAACATGATACAAAGGTTGTCAGGAAAAGGATGTGAGTCAAGGAGATAAGAGATGGCAATTGACATTGCATTTAAATTCTTGAAGATTGTAGCTGTCAGGGAACCAAGTATATGGAAAAGAATTCACAGGCGGGAAGTGCGAGCAAATAAGCTGATAGAGTAGAAGTTGCAGTTACATTTGATTAGTTTCACTGTAAAATGGTGGGAACTAGTTGCTAGTCTAGTAGCTCGACTAATTTCATGCAGATGGGGCACCAGGGAGCTAAGCTAATCAGAGCAGAAGCCGTGAAAGTATTTGTCGAAGAGACATAGGGAAGCCACATTACATCGGTGAGAAAGTGACTAGAGTTGAACTACCAGGTCAGGATCAATTACATTGCAGATTCTTTGTTGGATTTTGTCAAGAAGCCTGAGATGAATAGCAGGGGCACCCGACCAGATGTAACAGTAGTATTCAGTGCACCGGTAGGTGGTATATTTATACATGTGCAAGATGGATTTAGACGAGAAAAACTTCCTGGCTCTACACAGGGAACCAACCTTCCAAGCAACAGATTTAGCTACGGATTCAATGTAGTCATTCCACTTGAGGTTAGTTGATAGAGTTAGGCCAAGGAGGCGCAGTGTTTTTGCTTTCAGGGAGACTAGCCTGATCCAATCTGATGGAGGGTAGGAGAGGTTGTCTATGGTGGTTAAAGGATAGCAGCTTTGTTTTGGAAGCATTAAAATTTACAAGCCATTTCTTATCCCAGACCACCATAGATTGGAGGTCCTTTTCAAGATCAGTAGTGAAGTTTGCTTTATCAGCCTTGGCAAATTTCTTATTGAGGCGGGAGTAAATGGTTGTGTCATCAGCATAAATGCCTACTTAAGATCTGATTACATCAGGGAGATTGTAGATGAAGATCAGAAAAGCATAGAACCTAGTTATAGAGCTTTGAGGGACACCCATGTCCATATGATAGTATCTGAATACATGTCCATTCAATACTACCTTCATTAAGCGATTTGAAAGAAAAGACTGGATTAGGTCAAACAATCATCCAGTTATACCATAGCCACATAGCTTGTGTAGAAGGCCAGTATGCAAGACTGTCAAATGCTTTGGAGATATCTAGGTGTAACAGCTCAAGCTTCACCGTTCTTATCGAGAGCCTGGTATATATACTGTGATGGTCGTTAACATATCAGAAGTAGACCTGGTGAAGCGGAAACCATACTGTTTGTTGGAGAATAGGGTTATGAAATGTTGATACCCTTCAGCATTAATAATAGCCTTGAGCACTTTGCCAAAAATCAGTAGGAGGCTGATAGGGCAATAATTAGAGGGTCTGAGGGTTCTCCAGTATTCTTAAATACAGGAACCACAGAGGATGACTTCTAGCAGGCAGGGAAAAAAGAAGCAGAGAGGCAGTAGTTGTAGAGTTTGGAGAGAACAGGGGATAGTTCGGGGGCATATTTCTTCAGAACAGTGATTGGGATTCTGTCTCCTCAGCTCACCTTATGGGGGTCAAGCTTTGGAATAATGTTAGAGACCAATGGGGGAGTAATGTGAACATCACTCAGTTGAGCCTCAGTTCTAGATGTGAAGTCAGGTGCTGATACCCCAGATGAATCAAATGTTGAGTTGGTGGAGAATCTGTAAGCAAAGCATTCAGCCTTGTCTGATGAAGATGTGAAAACCTTAAATTCATTGATTAAAGTGGGGATTGAGGACTTGCTGTTATTTAACACATTTTTACAGAACCGACAGTAGTCTTTGGAGCCGAACTATACGCTGTTTCATTCTTTTAGCAAAGAATAGCTGAGCATCATTTAGGATCCTCTTGCACTGATTAGTAGCAGAGGCAAAAAGACACCCATTATGATCAGACACGTAGCTCTAATAAAGCCAAAAGAAGTGATTCCTAAGGGCAATGGCGGTCGAGCAAGCAGGAGAGAACCAGGGGGACAAATAGGTTGGTTGGTTCATTTAACCAGCATATCAACCTTCATTAGGTCATTTAATGCTGAAAATCATTTTTGATTTGTTTTTAGTTTATTTGTTTTATTGTTTTTGTTTTGCAAGATTCATTGGGATTTGTTTTTAAGTCCTACCCTTGTTATTTAACCCATAACTGGAGAAGGGATGGATTAATACCTTTCCCAAGGGTACCAGTGCTTAAGTGAATGCAGGGTATTCAACTGGAATTCCAACTCGGCTCACCGATTTCTCTTTCCGAGTCAATATCCCCACAACGCACATTCGTCCATAAACACTTACAGCACCTGGTATTCCCAAGCGGTCATCCATCTAAGTACTGACCAGGTTCAACGTTGCTTAAACTTCGGTGATCGAGCAAGAACCGGTGTATTCAACATGATAGGCCGTAAACCTGGGACAAATGGGGCTTAAGTCATAACTTCCTGGCTGGGATGAAAGCATCAATGTCAGCTTTAACCTTTGAAGTGAGCTTTTAAACACACAGTCTTCAACAGGAAGACTAAAAACTTTGTTCCAAGGGATGTCACACAGGAAATCATGGAATGACTCCCAGTCTGCTCTTTGGTAGCGGTAAGATATTCTGCTGGTCTGGGGTTTCTGGGAGGAGGGGATGTGAAAGGAGATATTAAAGAAAACCACAGCATGATCAGAGTTTCTAAGAGGGCAAAGCTGCATAAGATGGCAAGAGTCAGGGACAGAAGTGAAACTAAGATCGAGCACTGAGTCAGTTCCATTAGTGTTATTAGAGAAACGTGTGGGGAAAATCAACTACTTGCGTAAGTGATTGAGTGACTGAAAAGTTAATGGTATGGACACCAGCAAGATCTGTGACAGAGTTTTAAGATAACCAGGGATATAGAAATCAGAGGGAGAAATTGAGGGGTCAAGGTTAGTTTCACAGAGGGCTAAGATGTCAGGTGAGTTTACTTTAATGAAGGATTCAATGCTACAAAAGTTGGTACAGATACCGGATGTTTGAGAAAGAGATGTTAGTAAGGTTAGATGATTTATGTTTAGCTGGTTTAGTTTTAGTTCTTACTTTGTGTGATGTCATAATTAGTGATATTTTTTTCGGTAAGGAGAGGCCTAGAATAGTAGTATCAGTCAGTCGTCAAATCCAACGTGTAGGAAGGAAACTGATGCAGACTGCAGCATAATGTGGCCTCAGGGTTGCCCACCAGAAACACCGATTCATGCACGACATGGCACTACAAGATATCCTGATATTATTCAACTGTTGATCACGGCAGCCTCTCAAGATGCTATGCAAGAGTTCGGGCTCCCAAGTACCAGTTGGCAGTAGCAATCAGGAAACTGCCAATCCAATACTCTCCGAATGAAGAGACATTGCCATCATCCACACACATTGCAAAAAGCTTACAACAGCACTACTATTAAGACCTAAGGAGAGGAAAGAAACTGGGAATCCCTTCTGAAACATGAAACAAGGCATGATCCTCTACTCCTGTTCAAAAGAAGAGGGAGGAGTATGAACCAGGTCTATCTACTCCAATTTGAGTCTATGTACTCCAAAATGGTCTCTGCATTAAAATTCTTTCTATAACAAATCACTTTTTCAATGGGGAAAACAGCAAATTGCTATAGATCGCTGTTTGTTTAATGAGTGAAATTGTCATTGAGTGCCTCACTGAACTTACAGTGACATAAATTGTAGTAACAAAATGCTTACTGTATTTGGTATTTCACCAAATACTCAATCACTCTTGATTTTAAAATTCTTATCAGGAAAACAGCAATTACTATAACATTAAAATTAAATTATTAAGCAACTAGCAGTATAGCCTGGCACTGCTCAGGTGTAATGAAAGCTTTAAAACTAATCCATGTTCCTGGAGTTCAGACTCTTTGGACGTTGACACGAAAGACTAAAAAGCAATAGTGGTTTCCAGTTAAAGCAAAACCATAGACTGAAAGAAAAATGAATGGATGTAAGTCAAATTTTCATTTCCTGGTATTGATATCAAATAAGTTTTTTCGTCATAAACTGAATTTTGAAGGCTAAATAAGTCCTCTGAGTAAATGGTATCATGGCTGAGACTAAGAACTACAATTATACCTACTTAGAGCCAAACCTGAAGCAAAAACTAAAATAAAAGGGCTGAAAAAATAGACATACAGGCAGATAAACACACACAAACATCTTGCTTTTTATATATATATATATATATATATATATATATATATATTATCGATTTTCTGCACTATTGTAAGAACTGCAACCTTGAAACTTCTGAATATCATTTATGTCTGTCTATGAGTGTATCAAATTTCATAAAAGTCAGACCACTCCTTCTATAACCCGATTTTTTCAATTATCGATTTTTATTGGGGGTACCACGACACAAAACCTAGCTAAGAACACTCGCAGACGCTTCTAGTAGAACCGTGTAAATTTTCAAGGAAATTGGTTCAGCCGTTTCGGAGTCTATAGGTAACAGACACACACACACAAAATTCCATTTATAAATAAGTTTAGATAATATTAAGTAATCAGAAAGATTCACCTATTTTTTTTTTCTTATTTTATTCAAGTTCATAGAATATTCATTTCCCTAAAGTAGTGGTTTCCAAACTTTTTTTTTGTCCAGGCTTCATCAAAGGGAAGTTCCCATGAAAAGGTGTGAGCAGCCATACACAGAGGAAGTCCACTTAGAGGGCTAAATGGAAATAGCTGCACATTTATGTCAAAATGATAACTCTCTCTTCTAATTTGCCGACCCTAGTTTCTATATCCTTAATATAAAGCAAAAATATTACAATAATAAAATCAGTCAATAATTATTATAACTATTTACACTGGGAATCCTACATGCAATTACAAGTAATTCATAATATTTGAAATTTTGAAATCATTTATTTTTGGCATATGAATTTTTTTAAACTATTTCAAAATTTGTCTTTCAATCATTCTGCTTCACGAGGCACACCAAACCATTTGAGAACCACCGCCCTAACTGTATTTTTTTTTCAATGCAATGTAAGTGTAGCTAAAGAATTTCAGTACTTATGGTAAACCTTAATACAAGCATCTGATATATATGAAATGGATTAGATTCAACACAAATCCTCAATATTTTCGCCCATTTACTAGATGCATCTTCAAGTAACTCATTTCCAGATTAAATTCTCCTAAATCACTTTTAAGTATTGCTACTAACTTACCTACACACTTTTTCTGAGCTGCTTCTAATGTTTTTATTCCAAGTTTAAATTCACACAAAGTCAGGTTCTTAAAATCAATTTTTGTATTATTATGTTTATTTCACTTCTTAAAAATGTAGGCATAATTTTTAAGGTTGTCTAATAATAATGTTTTATGTTGTTCAAATTGTTTTAGAGATTGTTGCCAAAGATCTTGTTTTCATGAAAAAAGAAAAAAAAAATAGGAAACTTCAAAAACTATACAAACTTTTTAGTCATCTAATGCAAAAAAGACATTAACAACAATAATCTTGGAATTATTTTGAACTTTTGTTCTCATCTTGGTTGATATAGGTGTTATAATAGACACAGTGTTTCAACCAAGTACCCTCTGGTCATCCTTAGGTGTCCATAGATTGGCTGATGTGGATTATCTAGTTGATTATTGTGAAATATCATGTTAAATCAATTATTGTTCTTTCATGTTGGAATTTGGTACTCTCACTACCAAGTCCAAGGATCAAACTCATAACCACTAGATGATACTAACACATGTATAACCAACTACTTTATCCACTATGAAGGACTTTAGTTGTGTATTTTTGGAGCCTTTTATATTCAGTGTCAGGTGGATTTTGACAACTGGATTTTGTTAGTGGGTTCATGCCACTTGTCATAATTTGTATTTATTTCTGAGATGAGTGATTTTCAATAATATTGAAATTGTTTTGAACTTTTGTTTTCATCTTGGTGGATATAGGTTGTCAAAATCCATTTTGTTCAAAATTCTTATCACCTGAAGAAGGCCAGAGTGGACAACAGCCAAAATGCCATAAACATAGTCCAAATAATGTAAATACTACCTCATCTCAGAAGTATAAACAAATACTGAATTACATTTGTTGTAATAAATGTTGTTGATGCTGTAACAATTGTAAAGGCTTTCAGTTCTTGTCTTCATTTACAAAAGATATTTAGAAAACTAATAACAATTTTATCATAACTGGATTCTTGTTTGAATTTTATAATCAAATTTCTAACAGATCAAAGGAAATCATAAAAGGTTGAAAATTATTTGTTTTCAAAAATATATGGTCATTTTTCTCTCAAGATAAATAACAAATAGTAATTATTTTTATATTTTGTTTCAATCATTTCACAAACAAATTTTATATCAATTTTTAATTATTTTAATTACAATAAAAACTTCAATTTTCTTGGCTATTTTTAAATTTTTGTCCTACTCTTTTTGGTTTCTTTTATTTTTTATTAAAAAAAAAAAAAAAAAAAAAAACAATTTTGCAGACAACTTTTTTGTCCTGATGATTTCATGAACATCAGAAGTAAAATCTTATATATACTCATTTGATACTCAAGCAGAAAAGATCTTTAGTGTTAATTTCTGTAAATATGAATACCATGGGATTCGACTTAATTGAAAAGTTTTTACTTGTATATTGAATAAATGCACATAAACTCAAGGTAATTTTTTTAGTTCATTCTAATTAAAATATTTTATTTTCTATAACACATTATTATACAAAAATATATTAATATATTTTAATAATTTTTGTATAATACAGATAGTTACATGAAATTATTTGTATGATAATATATATCTACAAAAAATTGTTTTTATATTTTTCAGGTGTTTTTATAATTTTCAAAAACCAAAATGGAGTCATTTCCAAAACATGTTTATAAAGCCAGATCTTTAAAAATGTTTTTCAATAATAAAAAAATAATGAAAATATGAAAGATTTCTCTCCCTTTAAAATGTATGTGAAAGAAAGAAATGTTTAAAGCCTTATAGTGCAAAAATATTGTATTGCCTTCAACATTAGATTGCTACCAGAGCCATTACAAAAATGATAAAACCCATCCTCCAAACAAAAGCAAGTTTAATATTTTGCATAATGAATGAACTTAGAAGAAAATTGTCTAAGTAACAGATTGATCTATTCAGGAAGTGGAAGTCTTGCTCCCTGGTTGGCTAATTTGTCAGCTGCTTCATTTCCGGCTATCCCACAGTGAGCATCAACATGGACCTGTAAAATAAAGACAAAATTTGAAAAGTAAAATTATGTATAAATTATACATTGAATATCATTAAGGATTTCTGAGCCTAATTCTTTAAGTTAGAATTTTATATTTTACCAACAATCTATTATTTGAAAAAAGAATTAATAATAAATTAAAACCTTATAATAATGAGTATTATCACCCAGGAAAATAAAAGATATTTGGATATTTTTCCACAATCTGTGATGATTGTCTTTTCATTTTGGTAATAGTTATACTGTGCAATATCTCGTTTTCTTAACTTTACTAAGCTTTGAATAGTTCTAGTCTTTACACTTTCCTAATTACATAGATAAAAGAAATACAGTAACCATGGTGATAGAGATATATTTGTAAACAAATGGCTAATTCTTTTCTATTTATGATTTGAGTAATTTTCTTTTTGTTTTTAGATAGGATTTTAATATTACTGTGGAAAGTTTACCACATTAGGTTTTGAATTTCATCTTTTTTTCAAAATATACCAACATATTTTAATCAGTTTAAAAGAATTTGATATTTTAAAAAAAAAAAAGCCCTTTTTCTATGAAAAAAAAAAAATGACATATGCATAAAAATAATATCTGATGAAAACATTAAAAAATGTGCAAAGAATACATTTACCAAGATATATGAGCAAAGATATATTTGTAATAAAAACAAATTACAACTTTATGCTATCCAACAATACTTACCCATTTGATATTAAGATTGTCCATCAGGGCATCTAGCTCTTGCAATTCTTCTTTATTAGTAACCTCTTCTCCATCAGATTTCAACCAGCCCTTCTTTTTCCAGCCAGGCATCCACTTAGTAACACCTATATTTCAAACAAAAAAAAAAAAGACAAAATTTTTAGCAATATTAAAATACTAGCAGTATAGCCCAGCGTTGCTCAGGTGTAATGAAAGCATTAAAACTAATCCATGGTCCTGGAGCTCAGACTCTTTGGACGTTGGCACGAAAGACTAAAAAGCAATAGTGGTTTCCAGTTAAAGCGAAACTGTAGACTGAAAGAAAAATGAATGGATGTAAGTCAAATTTTGAGCTCCTGGTATCGATATCAAATAAGTTTTTTTCGTCGTAAACTAAATTTTGATGGCTAAATAAGTCCTCTGAGTAAATGGTATCATGGCTGAGACTAAGAACTACAATTATACATACTTAGAACCAAACCTGAAGCAAAAACTAAAATAAAAGGGCTGAAAAAAATACAGACATACAGGCAGATAAACAGACACACACACAAAAATATTGTCTTTTATATATATATATACATATTATCAATTTTCTGTACTATTGTAAGAACTGCGACCTTGAAACTTCTGAATATTGTTTCTTATGTTTTTGTCTATGAGTGTATCAAATTTAATAAAAATCAGACCACTCCTTTCTATAACCCGATTTTTTCGATTATTGATATTTATCAGGGTACCTTGACACCAAACCGAGCTAAGAACACTCACAGACGCTTATAGTACAACTGTGTAAATTTTCAAGAAAATTGGTTCAGCCGTTTCAGAGTCTATAGGTAACAGACACACACACACACACACACACACACACACACACAAAGTTCCATTATAAATAAGTTTAGATTTAGATTTTCTATACTTCTTGAGATGAGATAGTATTTTTTTTTTTTTTTAAATAAGCGTTTCACCCCGAGCAAGGCATGTCACTGCCACTACTGCGCAGGGGGCTACGTAGAGTGGAGAAAGGATGATTAAATATAGGAAATGTCAGAGGGTGGGTGATAGGCGGGTAAGGATACCGAGAATGAGGGTTGGGTAGATGAGAGTGTTCTGAGAATAATTGGGAGTTAGTGTGATAGGAGGTGTCTATTGACCCTACATTTAAACACCTGGAGATTGTAACTGTCAGGAAAGCAGAGTTGTGGAAGGGAGTTCCACAGGCGGGAAGCACGAGAAAAGAAACTGTTGGAGTAGAATTTACGGTTACATCTTATTTGTTTAACTGTAAAAGAGTGGGACCTAGTTGCTAATCTAGTATCTCGTGTAAATTCGTGCTTAGGCGGCACCAGTGAACTAAGCTCATCGGAGCAGTAGCCATGAAAGTACTTGTAGAAGAGGCACAGAGAAGCCACATCACACCGGTGAGAGAGCGGCTGCAGCCGGTCTGCCAAGTTTACACTATTTACATTGTTCAGACTATTGTCCTCATCTTTGTTGCCATGTTTACAATGTTTCAGTCGTCGTATGCTCTGGCCTTCTTTGGGGGCTATGAATTTCGAACTGAACCTTTTACTTCAATCATGGGGGGGGGGGGTATACCATTCTCATTCCATGTGTGGTGCTACTTTTGGTAACCATCTCTCTTTAACTCAACTCTTTAAGTTATCTAATAACACCTGCTGTAGCCTGGTATTGAACTCACAACTCTTTGGATTGATACAGTTCACTATGGAAAGAGAGACTAACAACAAACTATCATTCCTGGATGTACTAATATCTTGAACGGAGAAGGAGTTAAAGACATCCGTATAATGCAAGCAACATTCACTGGACAATACCTCAACTTCAACTCCTATTACCCATACAATGTAAATAAAGTGATCATTTGCTGCCTGCAACATCAAGCAAAAGTCATAAGTGGCGACCCAAAGACATGTGAAATAAAAAAATGGTCAGTATAAGCAGTACCCTACAATGTAATTATCCAGAGTACATGACAACAGCGCCAACAAATGTGGAAGGGAGGGTACATGAGGATAACAACTCTCAGAAAACAATCTCAATCTGTCAACACTATGTGAAAGGATTACTGGAGAAAACACAAAGGATCTGTGGTCCATATAACATCAGGACGATCTTCAGAAGTGGTTCTACACTTTGCAGGTACCTCTCCAGAGTAACACCTCAATAGAGGAAGACTTGACTAAGGACTATGCGTATGCTATTCCATGTAGCTGTAAAAAGAAATATAAAGGAGAAACAAGCTGCTCCTTTAAGGTAAGGTTATAAGAACACTGCAAGGCCATAACACGAAGGGGGATAAAAAACTCAGGAATAGCTGAACATACAAGGGGAGAGAAAGGAGATCACTGCCCCTATGGGATGAAGTTGAACGTTACTGGAAACTATGTAAACTTAAGGAATCAACTCATATGCTAGGTTACAAAAATTTCCTAAGCCGACCAAGCATAGAAATAAATACAATATGGAAACCAATAACACAGACTGCTAGAGAAATCATTAGTGTAAAAGATTGCAATATGAGCTCTGGTTAAAAAAAAATGGTTACTAAGGCATTAGGTATATAATTCTCAGAAATTCACATGCTGTTGTCCTTGAGAACACATGAACTAGATATTGACGTTGGTTAGTTCCAGTGACTTGACGCAAAGAAATGCGAGTTCAAAATCGGGCTGGTATTGATAACTTAAAGATTTAAGTTAAAGGGAGATAACTACTAGAAGTTGCATCACACATGGAATGAGAATGATGTACCCCAGTGATCGTAATAAAGGGTTCAATTCACAATTCCTAGCAGCTGAAGGATAGAGTGTACAATGGTCAAAACGTCGTAAACATCATGAAATATCTCGAAATGTAAATAATGTATATTTATTTCAGCCTTCAAATTCGAGAATGATCTCATGAAATATTAATAAAAGCCCGGTTCACACTCCACCCATGTCTATTGAACAGGTTAAGAGGCTCATCCCTTGTTCCCTGTTTAGGATGTGGTTTCCGGCTTTCTCTTTTCCAATCTTTTCACTCTTACGTAGCCCCCTGCACATCAGCAGCGTTACCGCCTTGCTCGGGGTGATACGATTAAAAAAAAAAAAATCTCATCTTGTTATTTAAATATTACCAGCAAATGTTTTAGCGTTATTTTAATCCTTTAAGAATACATTTTTTTTTTAATCATATCACCCCGAGTAAGGCGGTAACGCCACTGATGTGCAGGGAGCTACATAAGAGTGAAACGATTGGAAAAGAAAAAGCCAGAAACCACATCCTAAACAGGGAACAAGGGATGAGCCTCTTCACCTGTTCAATAGACGTGGGTGAAGTGTGAACCGGGCAATAGTTCAGTCTATCTACTCCAATTGAAAAAAAAAAAGAAAAAAAAGAAAAAAGAAAAGAGTAAAAAGATTTTGAAAGAGAATGGGTCAAATTGGAATCAAAGGGCGTAATAGGACCAAAAGTATGAAACGCCTAATAGAAATCACTGAAAATATTCTATGTGGATATGGAAGAAAAGAAATATTCTGTAAAGTGTTTCAGCGAACATGACGACATGACATGATTGATCGTGAATGCGTAATGAGGTCCATGTTGCATTCTCGGAACGCAAGGTCTGCCGTTTTTTGTTAATTTAATTTCACCGTTAGACATTTGAACAAGTATAACTACACATGTATATCGTTATAATGGGGCCTCACATCAGTGAAAGGGGCCGGTGTGCAAGTGAGAAACTGTTGAGAGGAAGGCTCCAAAACGGTGCACATTCTCTCCTGATGACCCCAATTTAAATATAAATTCGAAAGGATCAAAAGAAGTTCAATGAAGTCATATGCCATAGAGAAGCTCGGTGGGAATGTTATTGGTATGAGGAGGATTTTATATTCAGCTCGCTTCGGGTGAGTGTCAATTACTTTCCAGTAATTTCCTTTTTCTTGAAGAAATTTTTGGGAATCCATGTTCATTGTTATCTCCCTTAGACGCTTTTCAGAAACTAATTTCCTTTTTTCGAAATCTTAAATTGCTAATAAATGATGACTTTAAATCCTCATTTTTCCCCAACAAACATTTGAACTAATTCTCCAGCTTTCCTTAAATTCTGTCAAGCCTGTTAGCCATATTACATTGTGGAATGTGATAGACGAAGTAGAATGTTTTATAATAGCCAACAAGCCAATTCATTTATTTTGCTATGAGCTGAACAGATATTAATGTCAATATAGCACTGGTTCCCAGATTGTTTTCTCTTTTTATTTTTCAAAATAAAATTTTAATAGATGTTATGCTTTAAAAAAAAGTGTTTGATATTTAACATAAAATACAGTTATTTCTATACAATCATGGTATATGCAAAAAGTATAAAAACGTTTTATTATGTTTGTAGACTAACATGTCTGATAAACAGACATGTTAGTCTACAAACTTACGTGCAAGCTTGATTCTAGGCATAACTTGAGACAAACTACTCTCCATAAAAACATGCAAAGAATCATAAATGAACACAATATTAGCCCCCATTACGATATGGCATGAAATCCGGAAACTTCTATAGGTTTCTTTACATGAATCTTTAAACTTTTCTTTATTCTTGACTCTTCTTGCCAGTCTCTCTAACAAAACACTGCAATAAGAGACTTAATAATAAAAAGAAATAATTTTGCATTGATATACTATGAGTAGGGCAGGATTATCCTGTCTAGGTACCTCCATTATCACAAAAAAAAAAACAAAAAAAAAAAACAATCAGGTCTCAAACTTAATAAAAACGAACTTTTTCCATCAAAATGTTTATATCATTAAGAGGAAAGATCAAAGTAATTTCTAATTATTTTTTTTAATTTAATTTTTTGATCCCTTCTAACATGTTCAAAATTTTGGCAGAAAATTTTTGATTTCAGTTAGTGGGTAATCAAAGCATTACAAGAATTTACAATGGAAAATGTAACATTACATCACACACATTTTTGCGGTAACAAACACATTAATTTGGAAATTCTCGCAAAAATCAAATAATTGTCAGATTTTATTGAAATTTTCCGTACTCATTCACAAATGAATTAAATTATTTTTGAAATTATTATTTTTTTTTAAATCTTGGTAAAAATATTTTTTTATACATCTGTTACCTCCACTACAACTAAATCTATGAAGTTTTAAGATATTTTACTTTGTTGCGGTAAATGGTTTTATTAGTTAAACACAGGACTCATTGAGGAATATAAATCATTTTCTTTTTTTAATTTTGCCTGTTTCTTCTGAAATCTTTTAAGTTAATAATTGAAGATTATCTTGCCTATTGAAAATTGAAAAGTTTAATTTGGCCTTCATATTTTTAAAATAATTTTTTTTGGTATGGTAATTTGTGTAAAAGGTCAGAGTTTCCTCCCCTTACCGAAAATAAAAATTCGTACAATTTTGTTACTTGTGAACAAGTATCATACTCTTTTATCTTATCAATCAACCTGTCAACACATTTTGATATACAGCAGACAGGTCAAAAAGTTCAATTCTGTGATTAAGAAATAGTTTTATTCTAAATTTCACACTATAAATAAGTAATACTTGTGTAAATCAGATTAATTTAACATAAAATTTTCTAATTTTCCAAAAATAATGTCACAGATGTATATTTTATTTTTGCAGGATTTTTAAAACCGCGAATTAACTTTCATTTACAAATGTGTCGATCACTTAAAAATGTCCGAAAAATTGAAAGATTGAAATAAAATTGAAAAAATTTAGATTCCGATCCAAATATTTTCTGTTTGAAAAACACTAGAGTATTTTGCTTACTGGAAATAGTAAACTTAATAACTTAGCTTTTAATTAAAACTAAAGTAAAAGTTTTAAGAACATTTTTATTTTTAAAAATTCAATTTAAAATTTAGATATAAAAAAATGAGTGGCAGTAACTACTATAGACTAATATAGGCTGCAATCTCTCAAGCTTGTTTATAATGTTAGTTATAAAAAATGCATTTGTGATGAAATATGTGCTAATTTGGTTTAGTAAAATGTGCATTGTAGTGCATTTAATATAGACTCGGAGCCACAAATCGGGGAGCCGTGTTCGAATTTCATGCATTCACTTATGCACAAATAACCCTGGGAAAGGTATTAATCTGTCTCTTCCTTCCAGTTATGGGTTAAATAATAGGACAGATTGGGTTCTATAGCCTTGGTCAGCAACCAGTCTACTGCAGAGAGTAATGGCAACCTAATGATTTTGGCCAAATGATATGCAATTTAAAGATTTATAAAAAAATATGTTAGCCTGTAAAACTAAACTGTGTGTGTTATTGAGACATTTTGCTTTCGTTTAGATGTTTTAGGAACCTAAAATTGCAGTAAATAATATCCAAAATAAAACCCTTTTTATTAAATAAAACTAACAGATACAATTCATTTACAAAAATCCATTGAAAATGTGTTGTGGAGTAGTTTTCACACTGAAAGTTATGATCGTGCTATGTAGGTTGCTAATTGACTTAACGCACCCTAAATGTTAGGAACCTAGTAATCTTCCATTGAAAGCTGACTCCTTAGTATTTGGCTAACTGCTGACTAATATCAAATGCCTAGTAGTTCTACTGAACTCCAATAGAACTCTAAAGAGCTTTCTAGAAGTCCTATGAACTTCCCAAGAACTTCTCGAGTTAACTTCCTTTTAACTCTTATTAATATAGGAGGGAGAGTTCATTATCTGAGGAATAGGTGTTTTTCACCATAAAAAAATGAAAGACAAGGAAAAAAATATCTTAAACACTAAACATTTGAGCACTTAATGAGCCATAATAGATATAATTTTTAAATACATTTAGTCTATTTTATGTTTAAGTATTAATTTGAATTGATCCACGAAGATCATCTTGATAAATTCAATAAATATCAGTTCATTTTACAGCATGTGAGGCAAAAAGGAAAACCAACTCTGCCTGTCTTATGGATGAAATAGCTGCATCTTTCTTAACCGTGCTATTCACACCCTGGTAAAAAGATACCAAATACAGATTTTATAAGGCAAACATGCCTTTGCAACTTAGAATGCTGATACCAGTTTCAAGAGAATGTTAAACCACTAATTTCTCAGGTTTTTTCACAGTTAATAAATTGAAGGTATAAGTAACATAATATTAAATATGAATCATTAAAAGCAAATATCTATTCAGCTAAATTTAGTCGAGCACATTTATAAGGAAGATTATATTGTGTCGATCTTCAAAGAGAAATCTTAGATAACTGAAACAAAAGAGTTATAATCCAGATGCCAATCCTCAGCAAAAGTGATAAATGTTGAACTACTTTAGCCAATAATATCTTCAAATTATATTAAGGAATATTACTTACAGTTGATAAGAAACATACTATCTGTATGAATTATCAGGTTTTTCAAGTTTTTTTTAATTGCTTGGTCCACAGCCCTGATGACAGCCTTAAGAAAAAGAAAATCCAGAATAAATTAAAAGATAAAACTGGTTCTGAATTTATAACTGAACTAAATCATAAAAACGGGCATTATTTATCATTATTTTGACAAACTTGGTTCTATATACAGAAGTATTAATTCACAAGTTTTAATTACATCATAAGAAAATCTAAAAAAAAAAACAACAAAAAAAAAAAACAATACCCAACATACTGATATTCCATTTCCATAAGGATTTTGTGAAAATTATAAAATATTTCATGTAAATCTATGCAAATGCAATTTTTGTTTTATTACAGAAAAAAATAAAACCTGGAATATTAGTTTTGTGGTTTGTTTACACAAGAAATATTATGAAAATTGCAATACAAGAAGTAAATTGTTTTATAAAAGGCAATGAACAAATCATTTTTAAACTATTTTGCCCAAAATATAAATTCTGATCACAAACAGCATCAAATTGGATAAAACTGTAAATAATTAAAGTTATACTTACATGTATCTCAGCTCTGTTGTTTGTTTGACGGCCAGGCAATCTTTCACCAACATTGCTAAAAAGAAAAGATTTACAGAAAGAATTACACTTGGTATCAAACACAACAATTAAAATCATTATTTGAATATATAAGTTGCACTATCAGGAGATTAATTATTAAAACTAATATCTTTATTTTGTTTTCTAACATGTTTCAATCTTCATCAGGTGAAAAACATACCTTGTAGACTTATCTCCAAAATATGCAATTTTTTAGGGGGAACATAATTACAACTGTATTTAAATTAAAAACATAACTGAAAATAACTCAACTAATGAAGTCTACAGAAATATAAAAATCAAGGTAAAAAATATAAGAAAAAATATTTAAAATTCTGGGGTAATAAAATGGCTATTTTAATTAGTATATTTTTCTCCTAAGTTTTAAGTCTACTGAATGCAATAGTCACTTGATTCAAGTTCAATAACAGTATTATGTTGAAAGTAATAGAAAAACAAACTAGGAATTACTTGAAAAGTGTACATCAATATCAATTCCATTGCTACTAAAACCTGACCAATCCGATTACAGATCCTAGATAATGTCATGACAAAAATTGTGATCAGACATGAATGAATACATAACTTCTCTCGAATTTTGTTGGTGCAAAGCTCGAGCTGATACTCTTGATATCTCGAAAGCATTTAATCTGATTGTTCATATCAAATCATGAAATGAAGGTTGTTTTGAATGGGCAAGCATCCAGATTCTTTCACACAAACATGGGTGTCCCTAAAGGCCCTATCCTAGGTTCTACACTGTTTCTGGTCTTCATCAATTCCCAAGTAGGAACAGATATGGATGACAACACCATTTACTCCCATCGCAATAGGAAATCTGCCAAGGCTGACAAAGTGAACCTGCCTGGCTGCAGCTCTCAAATGAGACCTCCAATCAGTGGTTAAATAGGGCAGAAAATGGCTTGTTAATTTTAACACCTCTAAAAACAAAAGAAAAAAAACAAAAAAAAAACAACATTGCCCTTCTTTAACCACCATAGAGAAATTTTCCTGTCAGCCAACAACATGGCTGAAGCAAATCTCCCTAAGAGCAACATACTGCACCTCTTTGGCCTCACTTTCTCAAACAACCCCAAGTGGAACGACTACGTTGAATTGGGGTGAAATGATTATAAAAGAAAAAAAAAAGGTAATGTTTTGATGAACAGAAGCAATTTTCGAATCCTAAATGTTATAATGAAACTTAGTTAATGGTGACAAACGATGAAGGGAAGATAACTGTGTAAGCTTAGATTTTACCATATTTTTTAAACTATTGTTTTAGTATACAAAATATCTCTAAATTGAAAATATTGAAAGACCCATTCCAAAATTTAATCATTTAATTCTTGCTTTTATAGCCTACCTTTCCACAATATATCACTGAAATCCACTGAAAACATTTGGACATATTGTGTGGACAAACAGACAAGCAAACATGGGTGAATATATTAAAAACAACTATAATATTAAGAACTTATAATAACAGATTCAACATTAAAAACAATACTGGCCACTTTATTTTATTAACAAAAAAAATATAACTGTTGAAAATAATTTGCAAGTCCATGTCAAATTTCAAATTAATAATACTTCATTGTCATGACAATATTTTGACAACAAATATGAATGAGGACACAAAGTTATTAAGTCTGCAAAATTGACAAAAAAAAATAAAACATTATTTTGTGATTAAAATCAAGTCTTCTACATAGAAATTAAAAATTAGTAATTTTTTTTTTACTAAGGTTAATTGAATACCATTCTAAATGTTTTTTATATTTATTTTAGCAATGAATATGGTGAACTCTCAGATAAATTCTGTTATTTATTATCAATTAGTTCTTCATTAATTTTCTACATTAAAGAAACATCAGCTGATGCTTTTCTTAGATGCTTTACCTCATGACAAAATACATAAAAATTCAAATGCTAACAAAATTTCTTATTTGTTTTTGAATACTAACACCAGATTTAATGTTAGAGGTTTTAAAGATTGGATAATAAAAATTTAAATTTACTCTTTAGAATCCTGTCCCCAGTAGACACCAATTCCAGCAGAAGCACCATGTTTACCATTGTGAAAGCAGCAACCATCTGTATAGACAATTATTCCTTCATCATCTTCAAAGGAATCACCTGGAAAACAAAAATTAATACCTACTTATTAGATTATCTTTGTACAGAATTTTTTTTTTTTCAGAATATTATTTGCTATTTTGTTTTAATCCAGGAAAGTAAAAACTAAAATTAGTAATGATTTTCCTGATTCCTATATTACATACTCTTAATTTATAAAACATTAAAATATGCTCCAAAATGAAACATTTAATAAAAAAAATATATGATCAGGTATTCTGTTCACAAAATTGATCTGGTAAGGAGTTAATTTTTCTATATAAAGAATCTAGTAAGCTTTTTGTAATGTTCTTGAGATATGAATGAAAATCTACACTTAATGATCCCATGCTCAAAATAAGACCTCCAAAGATTAAGTAGAGATTTTCAGAATCTGCTTAATGACTACAATTGCAAATAAATCAATCTTGAAGTGGTCATACAAAAAAATGTCATAATAAAGAGAAATATGCACAGGATGACAAAAAAAAAAAATCATATACATATTACTATACACTAAAGCACATCACATATATATAAGTCTTTAAATATATTTTTGTTATAATGGAACATCCTGCCATCCCCAAGAATAGAATGCTCTACTTTATAAAAGATGGTAACCAGAAGTACAAATGGGAAAAGGTCTTAGGCGAAGGCATTCATTATTCAATAGTCGATTCTGCTCCAACCCGTGGCTTGCCTATATTTACATTATTGTTAATTATACCTTAGTACAATAAATCTGTATTTCTTATTCCGGGTGTGGAATTCCATTCTTCAACTGATCATTTTATACTGTATTCCTTTTCAGGATATATCCATTTTTCAAAAATTATTATTGTTGTTCTTTCAGTGTCAATTTTTTTTATCACTCAGCTACATAAACATCAGGAAACAGTCTGCCATTATCATAAAAAAAGACTCTGCTACATTAAGTTACCAGTAAAAAGTTACAGACAAAAAAAAATTTGCTAATAAACTTTTTGTATTTATATAGATTCCTAATTTTACTCTCATTTATTATTGTTGTTGTTATAACAAATAAAGTAAACAGCATAAAATGTGAAATAAAGAAATAGGTTCCAAGACAAACTCATTCTATACCTCATCTTTCATAGACATTACTATATTCATTTAGATCACAGAAATTTGATGAATTACAATCTCTACACATCTTGCCACCGCCTCTTGATTCTTTCTTTTCAGTAATAGTAATATTTTTCTTTTCTCTTTTAGAAGCAACATTTTCATAAATATTTTATTACTGATGTTATGACAGGAGCTTGTAAAAACAGCAAAATGTGTATTTATTATTAGCACAACGTTTAGGTCAGTTATTTTATATCAAACACTGTTTTGTTACCACCAGCATTCACTGTAAGCTATATATATATATATATATATATATATAGTCATCCGCAGACAGATCTGTTTCGCTGTATCACAGCTCATCAGTACAGTTAGACTCCGATTGCTTTTTAACCCAGGATTGAAACCCGACCGAATTGGCGTCAGTCAGTGATTCTACCTCTGGGCTATGGGCGTTTGGTAGAAGAAGGCAGACTTTTTAGCATATACATTATCACTATACACACCCAATAGCCAGAGTGCTCTAATTCATTATGGAATGAGCGATGCGTACATGCCAGAGTAGCTACTGTTTTTCAAAGTCTACCATTCTTCCAGAGTGCTCAATCAGGGTGTGAGAGCGTAAATAGTCATCTGTAAATAGTATATATATATATATATATATATATACACACTACCGACCATAAATTTGGGACCACCCGAACATTTTTAGCAGAATCAAATTCGCCAAATTTGTATTTTTTGTTATTCTTATGCAGATGTCAAATAAAAAAAAAGTATTCTTTTCAACTTTAAAGTAAACATTTACTCAGTTTGCTACTTGACTCTTCTTATTGTGATCAAGTTTTTGCCAAAAATTCAGATTTATTCAGATATTATAATTACGGAAGAATTTATTTTTGTAAACCATATAATACGGTATAAATGGCAAGGAAGAAACAGATTAACATTGAAAAAAGAGCTCAGGTTGAAATTCTTTCGAAAGAAGGATATTCTGAACATGTTATCGCTAAAAAATTAAGCCTATCATAAAAATGGCGTGCATTATTGCCTTCAACAACTTTGTGAAACTGTGTTAAATATTGACAGAAAAAGATCTAGTAGGCCTAGAGTAACATCTATTGTAAAGAATAGACACTTGATCATATCTAGCAACAGGAATAGATGAAAAACCGCTCCAGATTTAACAATTGAAATGAATTCTACTCGGCAACATCCAGTATCTGTTACTACTCTTAAGAGACGACTTCATTCTGCTGGGCTTAAAGAAGTTGTGTTAGCAGTTAGGAAACCACTATTAAAGAAGGAGAATAAGGGATGAAATTGATCGTACAGTTCAAAATTAACTTCCTAAAAATGAACAAATGTTGTTTAAATGCTTGCAGGATGCTTGGAAATCACTTTCACCAACTTATTTTTACAAGTTATTAGAAAGAATGCCAAGGATTTGCTCTGCAGTAATAAAGGCTTATAGTGGTTTCTTTGATGAAAAGAAAATATGAATTAACTTTAATTAAATTTGAAATTACTCAATGTTAATTTTGGTTTTAATTATTGTACAATTGTGAGCAACAATGAAATATATCTATATTTATTCTTCTAAGACAAAATTTGTTATTTCTTTCTCTTAGAGAATAAATCTAAGTGGTCCCAAACTTATGGGAAGTAGTATATATATATATATATATATATATATATATGTGTGTGTGTACGTACATATTAGTTTTTAATACATGCTATATTTATGGAATCAAAGTACTCACTATCCAGGAATAGACCATGTGTAAATATAAAGTTAATAATGTGTAGCGACAGGCCTAAAACATGAATCAGACTATCGGCAGTCAGTGGTGATCCCAGTGTGCACTCGTGTACGAGATGCAATAGGTAAGTTGTTACCAATTTATATTTTTAATTTTGCATATACACATTGTTTTGGATTTTGTTGCCTGCACAAGGATCAGTTGGACACTGTCTGCAAAAGAAAGACAATTCAATCTGCCAAAATTTGGAAACAGCCTGCTGTGTTGCTTGGCATTCACCCCAGAAGCTACAATATGAATATTTCAGAGTGTTTAGGTGCCAATTTGAGGACAGTGCAGATGATTTGGAAAGAACTGGATGAGTCGAATGGTGATTACTAAAGTACAGCATCTTAGAAAACTTGCTCTGATCATTCTGATGAAAAAAGAATTCTTGAATTTGTTGGTGAGATCCAGGCCATGATTGACAACAAACCCTTCAAGTAAATGAGGTCCATAGTCAGGGACACAGAAGTCTTCGAGTTTCTTATCAGGCCAATAGTGCATGATGACATTCGGCATTTTTCAAACAAGATGAGGAAGGGACAATTTTTATCCCAATCAGGAAAGACGAAAAAGAAAGACTGTACTACAAAGCTTTTAAACAAACTCAAGCATCCCCCCTTTCTCATAAGAGAAAAAATTTTGCCAAGATAATGAACACACAGAACAACCATTGATTTGTTGTGTCCCCAAAAGATGTACAGGGAGTGATGAAAACCAAACATCCAGTCAACATCATCACATTTGGAGTGATCTCCAGTAAAAATTAAGGGGTAAAAATTGTCCAAATATTTTACATAGCCAAACACTTTTGGCTATTCTTTTAAGCCATTCTCAAAAATGATTTTTATTTTTACTTTTAACTGAATTTATGAATTTTTTATGTATGTATCTAGAGTTATGTATTTTTCCCCACAAACACTGACAGCACATTGCAGTCGTATTGATAGTTGATGTTAATGAGTGTTGGTTTTTTTCTTTTTTATAAGAACTTCCAATATTTTGTTTTTTGTGTGGATGATGCTATAATTGTTGCATTTTCTACAAGTATGTTGTAGATAGAATTTGATAGGTTTCTGTGTGTTTTTAAATGAATCTTAATTGAGCTATATCCAGAGAGGTGTAATGTGAGTCTTCTTGATAGGCATGTAATAGTGTGACCAATATAATTATTCATGAATTTGGTTTGATCAAGAACACAGCAGCTTAGGGGACATGTGAATAAGTAAATAATATTGGTTCTCTATAATTTAGATCTTGCAGGTTTGCTGTTATTGTTGTTAATAAGATTAGCCATTTTTAATTATTTATAGTAAATAATTTAATCTTCTTGTTCTGGTCAGTTAAGTTGGTGTATTTCTTTATACTGTTTCTAAGAGAAAATTCATCTTGCTTATAGTTGACTTGTATTTGGCTTTTATAGAAAATGTTAATGTCATTGTTTTTATCTGTAGGTTCAGTATTGCTATTAGTTACTTTAGAAAGAAATAGTCTAATCTGCTGATCGATGAGGTAGTTCGGAAAACTGTTGTTAACTAGCATATTTCACATTATCGTGTTAAGAAAAAAGGGACAAAAGAATTTTCATACACTCTCAAGGAAATTTTTATAACACTTAAGTGAACTCATAATATATATATATATATATATATATATATATATACACACATATATACACACACACACACACATATATATATATATATATAATTAACACATAACTTACAAAAACTCTTAAGAAAACTTTTGATTGAAAAAACAAAAATTCTATTTAAATCACAATATCAAAGACACCTTGCTATAAGAAAGGCACTATATATAAAACAATTTTCCCCTACCATCAACCTTACATTATTTAACAGTGGAAATGGAGTTTTGAAAGTTTTTTTTTTTTAAATAGACAGACGCTCACACGATGCCTAGCTGCACGCATCACATGATATCTTTAAAGAACTCTCCTCTTCAAAAAACACTAAAACACAAGAAATTACATTACAGTCAAACCTGAGGGCATAACACAGAAAAAAATAACATCCTTACAAATGGCCTGTGAAGAGGCTGAAAGCACTTGGAAAGTTGAAAATTATGGAACATTTTTACATTCTTTATCTCCAGCAAAAAAAGAAACATGTAAGAATACTGGAAAAACTAAATCAAAAATTAATAAAATCTTCCTTGTCAGTAGTTTTTAACAAAACATGTTTAAATGAAAGATTGCTGCCCAAATCTACATTAATACACGCATTGTGTGTGTGTGTGTGTGTGTGTGTGTGTGTGTAATTGTGATAATGTTTAGAGCCAAGGTTGTTAAGCAGGTTTTTTAGCGTAAAGTGCTCGATATTGAGGTGGAGATAGAGCATTGATAAGTACAAAGAGTTTCTCTCTTTAATAGAGCAGATACATGTTAACTTTGAAGTGTAGTGAGAACAGCGCTTTGATGTTCTCACTTGTCAGGGCTGTTCACCTATAAAATCCTTTGTAAAATAAAGACGAAAGCTGATGATGGTTCGCCTGAAATAGGCCTATACTTCCGATTTACCATGAAATAACGTGTCTGCCTTAATTTTTCTTATATATATATATATATATATAAATAAACACTATCCAACATTGTAATACAGAAAATGTGTTGCATTATGTTTTTTACCTATCTGCTTAAACTTATAAATTTCTCATGGAAAAGCTAAAATATAAATAACTAAAATGACAAAACCTACAACTTAAAAAGTATACTCAACATAAAAAACACACCATGAGAGATAACACTCCTGCAAATATTCATACAAACATATGGATGTGCAGTGCCATGCTTAGCAACATCGCCCACCAACCACCCACCCACAGAATGTGCCCTGCAGCCCCTCTACCTACAAAATGCAACATGCGCCCCCCAACATACTGAACCCACAATAAAGGATACTCTAAACAAAATAACATACTCTCAGAACGCAAATATTCCGTGATCACAAAAAACAGAAGAAATCGCAGAAGTGGCTTTTGAAGCTGTAGCAGCCACAGATCTATTTCCTTTAGCGAATCAATGCCCCCGATGGGAGATTCGGTCACTCACTGACCAATCAACAGGCGGAGCGCATTGATTCCTCTCTAGAACTATTTTTCCTAGTCCTGTTTGTAGAACGGAGGAAAGACAGAGAGCCACGAGCCCGCGGCAGTAACGGACGTCTCTTTCACATCGCTGCCACTGATTCCCCATGGAATGCTTCCGCGGAAGACGCTGCTGCTAGCTTCACCATGGACACTTACATACTATCTGCTGCTAGCTTCACCATGGACACTTACATACTATCTGCTGCTAGCTTCACCATGGACACTTACATACTATCTGCTACTAGCTTCACCATGGACACTTACATACTATCTGCTGCTAGCTTCACCATGGACACTTACATACTATCTGCTGCTAGCTTCACCATGGACACTTACATACTATCTGCTGCTAGCTTCACCATGGACACTTACATACTATCTGCTGCTAGCTTCACCATGGACACTTACATACTATCTGCTGCTAGCTTCACCATGGACACTTACATACTACCCATCTTGTACGTTTACTATGTAATAAACCATTCTTTGTTGTTATTCTAAAAGCAAGTTTCGTCATTCATTTGTGTGCCTAAAAAATATAGTGTTGGGGAAATTAAGCATTTCCCATAACTCCTATAAAGCTATACATTACAAACGTTTTCACAACTTTTAGCTACTCTTTATGTATGTTGAAACATATCTATAATCTATTTCTCCCTCAAAATTACAAATGATTTGCAGCCTCTTGGGAAGGCTTATATCAAAGATTATATATATATAAAGAAAGAGAATGAGATGGATTGATAGATGTCTATTTCAACAGACAAGTATGATAATAATTTTCCAGTTAATCCTAATAATTATTTTGTTAATTTTTTTTCATTACACTAGATATGTGGAGCCAAGGAGCCTTGCAGGGGAACTTTCGCCCCCCTGCCCCCCTCCCCTGCGCAATTGCGGGGTCTGCAAGGACCCTAAGCACAGCCCTGTGGATGAGCATGTAGCATAGTAGTTGTCAGTATGTAAAGAGAAGACAGCATGTCAACTTCAAATTCTAGCAAAGTTTGTTGTGTTTTCTTTTGCCCTAAGACCCTTCCATAATGTATGAATCCCTTTCCTCTTCTCCTAATTATGAGTAAAATAGCAGAGCAAACTTTGCTCTCTAGCCTTGGTTGGCAACTAATCTAAAATGTTAATTCTGAATTCAAAACCATTTGGGCATGTAGCTGGCAACACCACTCCATAAAAACCTACTAGGCATAAGGGAGGTTACAGTACTATACTCCAGAGGGAGGGGGGGGTGAATGGCACTGACAAGAAAGAAGATACATATGATTATATGTAACTCATGTATCTGCACATGAATATACATTTGCAAATGTGCTCATAAATATAATAGCATTTAAATTTTTCACTTTTCAATCTGCAAACATTGTAGAGAAAAGTATTTACTCAAAAATCAAATTGACTAATGTTTCATAGCAGAAGCACCTTTTATTTTTAAGCTGAAATAAAGCTAATATGACATGTACATTATAGAAAAACATAATCCACTGTAGAAATGTCTCACCTGTAAACCGTGGTTCCAAAACAGCTTTCTTCTTTTTCTCAGGTTGTGCATCAGTTTTAACATCAGACTTTCTCTTGCCAACAGTTTCCATGAATTTAGAATGAACAGCAAGGTCTGTGTTGGTCTTCAACTTGTTCACACCTGCTTCAAGGTTGGTGACCATTTCAGTAAATGCCAAGTTGATTTCTGACTTGTCAAGTTTACTTAGGGCAGAAACCAAAGACTCGCTTAAAGATGAGAGTTCAGCAACTTTTCCCTCAAACTTTGACATTAACTCTCCAAAGATTTTTGTCACTTCACAACCGGCATCTTCTGAATTCTTTTCTAAAGAAAAAAAAAATGCTCATTATTGGCTGTAATATAGGAGATTCAATAATGTGTATGTACTCATAAAATAATTCACACATTTTTATTATTAAAAAGAATTATGTGATTAAAAATTGGCTTATCAATGAACTAACAGTATAGCCTGGCATTGCTTGGGTGTAATGAAAGCTTTAAAACTAATCCATGATCCTGGAGCTCAGACTCAGCCTAAAGAATATTTGTGTGAAGTTTTGTGAAAATCGGATAAGAATTGTGGATTTGTATAAAGGTCATACAGACAGATAAACAGACACACACACAAACATTTTGCCTTATATATATATATATATATATATATATATATTTTTAATCATGTCACCCCAAGCAAAGCATTCCACTGCCCCTATAGCGCAGGGGGTTACATAGAGAGATTGGGTATAGGAAATGTCAGAAGAAGGGTGATAGACGACTTAGGATGTACATAGAGGGAGAGTTGGAGAGAGTTGGTGTGAGTTAGTGTGTTAGGAGGTGTCTATTGACCCTACATTTAAACTCCTGGAGGTTGTAGCCGTCGGGGAAGCAAGCATGTGGTAGGGAATTCCACAGGCAGGAAGTGCAGAGAAAGAAGCTGTTGGAGTAGAAATTGTTGTTACATTTAAGCTGTTTCACTGTAAAAGGGTGGGACCTAGTTGCCAATCTAGTATCTCGTGCAAATTCACATCTAGGGGGCACCAGTGATTTAAGTTCATCAGAGCAGAAGCCATGAAAGTATTTATAGAAAAGGCACAGGGAAGCCACGTCACGCCGGTGAGAGAGTGACTGCAGGCGGTCAGCCAAGTCAGTATCAATCACATTACAGATTCTTCACTGTATTGTCAAGAACCCTGAGGAGAATAGCAGGGGCACCCGACCAGATGTGGCAGCAGTACTCAATACACAGGCGGATGGTAGATTTATATAAGTGCAGGATAGATTCAGACAGAAAGAATTTCCGGGCCCTGAACAGAGAGCCGACTTTTATAGCAGCGGATTTAGCAATGGATTCGACGTAGTCATTCCACTTGAGGTCCGCTGAGAGTGTCAGGCCAAGCAGGCATAGTGTTTTACTCTCTGGGAGGCAAGCCTGTTCCATACTAATGGGAGGAAGGTGCGGTTGTCTGTGGTGGTTAATTGACAGCAGCTTCGTTTTGGAAGAATTGAATTTTACGAGCCATTTCTTACCCCAATCCACCACGGATTGGAGGTTCTTTTCAAGCTTGGCAGCGAGGTTCACCTTGTCATCAACACCAGATTTTTGATCAAGTCGAGAGTAAACTGTGGTATCATCGGCGTACATGCCTACTTGTGATCTTATGGCATCGGGGAGATCATTGATGTAGATTAGAAAGAACGTAGGACCTAGGATAGAGCCTTGGGGGACACCCGCGTTTGTAGGGTAGTTCTGGGAGGCATGTCCGTTTAATACCACCTTCAGTGTGCAGTTAGAGAGGAATGACTGGATTAAGTCCAACAAAAGTCCAGTTATACTATAGCTTCGCAGTTTCCGTAAAAGGTTGGCATGCCATACTCTGTCGAATGCTTTAGAGATATCCAAGGTGACAGTTCGGGCTTCACCATTCTTGTCGAGAGCATGGTATATATACTCGGTGATGGTCGTTAGCATACCAGCAGTAGATCTGGTGAAGCGGAAGCCATACTGTTTGTCTGAGAGGAGCCTATGGGCTGTGAGATGCTGAACAACCTCGGCATTGATAATGGCTTCGAACACTTTGCCGAAGATCGGAAGAAGGCTGATGGGGCGGTAATTTGCGGGGTCCGAGGGTTCACCAGTGTTCTTGAATATTGGAACCACAGAAGAAGACTTCCAACAGGCAGGAAAGCAGGAGGAAGATAGGCAGAGGTTGTAGAGCTTAGAAAAGATAAAGGAGAGTTCAGGGGCACAATTCTTCAAAACTATGATTGGGATTCCATCCCCACCACTCGCTTTGTGGGGGTCCAGTTTTGAGATTATGCTAGATATCAGCGAGGGCGTGATGTGGACGTCATTCAATTGGGCCTCAGTTCTAGGTGGGAAATCGGGTGTATGGATTCCAGATGAATCCAGACTCGAATTGGTCAAGAATCTATGGGCAAAGCATTCAGCCTTGTCCGCTGAGGAGGTGAGGACCTCAAACTTGTTGATTAGTGGGGGTATTGAGGACTTACTCTTGTTAAGCACACCTTTACAGAGGTGCCAGTAATCTTTGGTACCAAACTTAGAGGATGCTATGCGCTGCTTCATTCTGGCAGCAAACAGCATCTTAGCTTCTTTAAGTATCTTTTTACACTTATTATATATATTATTGATTTTCTGCACTATTGTAAGAACTGCAACCTTGAAACTTCTGAATATCGTTTCTTATGTCTTTGTCTATGAGTGTATCAAATTTGATTAAAATCAGCCCACTCCTTCTATAACCCGATTTTTTTGATTATCGATATTTATCGGGGGTACCTCAACACAAAACCTAGCTAAGAACACTCGCAGATGCTTATAGTACAACTGTGTAAGTTTCCAAGAAAATCGGCTCAGCCATTTCGGAGTCTATAGGTAACAGACACACACACATACAAAGTTCCATTTATAAATAAATTTAGATTTAGATGAAAAAATAAATTAAAAACAAGTGGATAGTAAAAAATAAAAATTATTTCTGTTTTTCAACTTCATTTGGCAATTTCCTCAACTTGGCAATAAAAATCAATGTTCATTTGGAATTCCCAGTTTCATGGCAAATGAATAATAAACAAGTTCAGCATAAAATTTAGAATAATTCAAAATAAAAGCATTAAAAAGCTGAACAAGTCCAACTAAGTTAAACATCTAGACACAATGGTCATCAAAATTTAAAGCCAAGCATCTCGGTCATTTTCATTATAAACCTTAATTGGTACTTCTTGTATTTCTCCCCAACTAACATATAAAACTCACTTCACGAATAAAACAATTATTAATCTGAACAAGTTTCTTCTCAGAAAATGTGTCACAAAAGAGTTTTTGTTTTGTCATTTGCTTACTCACTATTAGTTTGATATATGCACAAAGCTACCATAAATATATCCTACTAAAATTTGTGTTTGGTGAACATATTTGGCATATTAACATGGAAATTAATATAAAATATTAATATGAATTCGATATTCTATTTACACTAAAGCACACATTGTGTCCAACAACTGATACACTAAGTGTATCACTGACTGAAGTGCCATTTAACTCTGACAACTAGGTATGGTATGACTTTCATTTCCACAATTTCATGATAATAATGACAGTTTATTGAATATACACTTACCATAAAAGCATAATTACTGTGCAATTATGGTACATTATTATTTAAAGGTTACTAATATCTAAAAAGTTTTCAAGAACGTATATATAATTTTGTGGAAATATAGTGGATATTAGCCTTTCTTTGTATTCTTTATCTTTATAGTTTTAAAAGACACAAAGTATTGTTGTGCATAAACTTAGTTTAAGGTGTATGAAACATATAATATAAATATATGAAAATTTCAAACAAAACACAAAAGTGTTTGTATAAAAACTTGTGTGTATATATAACGTAGAATATTTGGTATTTTTTGTCAGATAAATTCCAATAGAGACAAACTCAAAAGAACTCAATGTTAAATTTTTTATTAAATTTAACAGTAATATAATCTTGAAAAAAATTTTTTTGGATATTCTACAAATTCATGGGTAATAAATATTTCGCAGCTAAGCAGCTGCTCCTCAGACCCAAATTGGTTCTGAGGAGTGACTGCTTAGCTGCGAAATGCTTATTACCCATGAATTTGTAGAATATTCAAAAAATTTTTCAAGATTATATATATATTTTATATTCAGTATTCTTAATACAAGGTTTACATATGTCTGTAATATACTGAGACCTTGCTGTAATTGGTAATTACGACAAGTCACATGTGACCTTAACTACATGCTTTTATTAACAATATACACATTTTTAAAAATGGCTGCTGTCTGTTATATAAAAGAGGCTGAAACTTTATTTTTATTTCATTCGTTAAGAGTTCCAAAAAGGAGAAATAACTTCTTATAACTATTACATATACACCATTAAGTTTTTTTTTTTTATTAATTACTCTAAGTTAAGTAACAGAGTTCAATTTTCTGTTTATAATTTCATTTTCTGTGATGGTTGTACTTGCCAAGCAGATCATCGCAGTTGTCTTGCTGGGTCTTGTTGCATCACTGAAGCCTGCTTTTCAGTAGGAAAAACTAGTTATTGTTCAGCTTCACTATCTAAAAGTAGGCCCTGCTTCTCTTCCACCCTCTCATCATGGTGGGGTCTATGATGTTTCTTCAGATATGTTACGCTTGGGTATTTTTAGCAAGTCCCTATGATTCCATCATAGTAATGCACCAGAGTTTGTCAACACCGTAAATGAGCATGGTGCTACGTTCAGCTATTTCGGCTCTTACAGGGCCTGTCTTGCTGCCCCCCACCTTTTTTTAATAGGCCCTCATATTCAAACTGACTTTCCTGGTTTTAACAGATCCAATTCTCTTGCACCCCATCTGTCCTAGTAGTGTTTTTATTTCCCCCCTCTGTTAATTTCTTTCATTGAGGCCTATACTTCTCTTGCTTTGTTTAGCTAGCACTGGGAGATTGAGTCTTAATTTTCTTCCCATTAACATTTCTGAAGGCAATATTCCATGTTCACCTGGTGTAGTGCAATGGATTAATAATCTTAACGATGGGTCTTTACATTTTCTCAAGATATTTTTAATTGCTTTTATGGGTTTTTCAACCAGTCCATTTGACATAGTGGTAACAATGTCATATTTTTGAAGTCCCACAAGCTGTGAATTGCATGAATTTTGCTGATGAAAAACATGAGCCATTGTCTGAGAATACTTCCTCAGCAACTCCAAATCAACTGAAACTATCTTGCATCGCTTTGATCGCTGCTTAACTTTTTTGTGCTGGCATCAGGATAGGTTGAGTGGCTATCCACCATTTATTAGGTCATCTTTATTACCATGTCTACTGCTACTTTTTGCGATGATTGTGTTGGTATTTGATGGCTGAAAAGGGGTTGTTTTGGTTTTGCATGTCTGTAAGTAATGCACAAGTCACAATTTTGAACAATCCCCTCAACATCTTTGGTTATTCCTGGCCAAAAAATGGATTCTCTGGCCCGGTGTTTACATTTTTCTTCTTCTTGATAACCTGTGAGTATCTTTTCAAGGATCTGTAATTGTGCTGGAATTACAATGTATTCCCCTTTTAATATTATGTTGTGGAACAGTCTCAGGCCCATTCTGTGGTTAAAATAATTTTTTGGTTGTTTTGTTTTTATGGCATATCAACTTCGGCGGGTCATTTATTGCCAACTAAATTTTATTTATTTATTACTGATAATACCTTTTTCTTTCAACAATTTATTGTTGTTTTTATATAAGTTTTGCATTTAGTAATACTTTTTTCTTTTAGAGTATCAAGATTCATTGGGATTTGTTTTTAAGGGCAGGGTCCCCAAGTCCTACCCTGTTATTTAACCCAAAACTGGAGGGAAGGGACAGATTAATACCTTTCCCAAGGGTACCAGTGCTTAAGTGAATGCAGGGTATTCAACTGGAATTCAAACTCAGCTCACCAATTTCTCTTTCTGAGTCGATATCCACTGCACCACAACGCACATCCATCACTAGACGCTTACAACACCTGGTATTTCCAAGCGGTCACCCATCTAAGTACTGACCAGGCTCAACGTTGCTTAACTTCGGTGATCGAGCAAGAACCGGTGTATTCAACGTGATATGGCCATAAGCCAGTTAAAATAAGTTTTAACATATTTTATCTAGACAACCATGCATTATGTAATTTTTTAGTGTCTGCTTTGGATATGAGAAGGCCTTGATTTATTTCCTTAATTTTTTTTCCCATGATTAGTGCATATTTTATGGCTGCTACCTGTGTTTCAATGTCAAGCTCCATGTTGTTTGTATTCACTGTTTTTTTTCAGTCAATGCTGCACATGACAATGCATCTGGGGCATGCATAGACTTTCCTGGTATGTAGCTAACATGCAAGTCATATTTTTGCACTTTATGTCTGATTCTTTGTAACCATGATGGGCAATCATTCAGTGATTTTTTAAAATATGGCTACAAGTGAACTGTATCGCAAGGGCTTTTCCTTCTTTTGGGACATATCTTCCTTGTGTCTCCATTATTGCATAGGATGCATATGCAAAAAGTAACCACTGGTTTTTGCATTGCTGTTCCAATATGGCACCCAATACTATTTTTAGTTATATCATAAAGATTTTCATAAGTAGTTGCAGATTGTAGAATTATATCAGAGGTTGTGGTAATGGCATCTTTTTCAGTTCATTAAACTCTTTCTCGTGTTCTTAGCAGAGCATGCTGTGTTCACATAGTAATAGCTACATCTTCCACATTCTTTTTTTTTATCTTGTCGCACACGCTCCTTTTTATCTCAGTCATTTCTGTGGTCAGTTTTATAGAAATATTTTCTGTCATTATCCTCACCTAGACCTTCTATCGTGTACAGTTAAGTCTTTTCTATCTTGTGTGAAGTTTCTTGTAATTGCATCATTTTTACATAGACTTATCCCTGAATTCAAGTCTGGGTCAGCTGAGACTCAATTTTGACTTGATTCTTTCACCCCATACACCCAATGTTATTCAGTCATGTATCATACTGTCTTTCAGTTGTTCAAAGCCACATTTTTAAGCTTGTGAGGTGATGTCTATTAAAAAAGACAATAGTGGTTCAGCCATTTCGAAGTCTATAGGTAACAGACACACACACAGAGACAAAGTTCCATTTATAAATAAGTTTAGATTTAGATGTACGTGTTTTTAAAAATGGCCACTGTCTATTATATAAAAGAAGCTGAAACTCCTTTTCTATTTTGATCGTTATGTGTTCTAATAAGGGGAGATAACTTCTTACAACTATTTAATTATTGAAGTAGATAATCACCAAAAGCTCCTCAATACACCTTATACATGTTCAATAGGGCTTAAATTTGGTGAACCCAGAGACCAGTTGGATAAATGGAAGTCAGCCAAGTATTCCTGAAATCCGTTTCATATCATAGGAAGAGTTTTACATTATCTTTCAAGAACAAGTCATCACCACTGGTTGGTAAACGTGGCAAGCATAAAGGGGTCCAAATGATCTGCAACATGATACACCAGTCAAAACAGTTCCACTAGTGGTCCTTGAAAAGTCAAACAGAACACATACCATACTATTACAGAGTCACGACCAACTTGCACAACCTCATACTAAAAGACTGGATCTATAAAACTATATGGCCTCCTCTGTAAATAAATTTAGTCAAGAGAATTCAAATATTACATAACACTAATCTTTTACAGACCAATGGCAATACTTTCTCACATTCAAATCAAACTGAATCCTAAAAAAGGATACCTTTTTGCAAGGAGAGATGAAAGTAATTCACCACTTCAGAGTGGCACATCTAACTAAAGATGATGCCGAAATCTGTTCAATAATAAAACAACTGGAAGAAATCCACTTCTAATATTTGACAACATTAGCCAAATTAACGGACTTTCTAGATTTGGCGCGCTGTCATTCTGATTTGCTCAAATTTTAAACAGTGGACAAATTTGGTTTGACCCCAAATGTAGTAAATTTTCAGTTATGGTGTTGGAAGTAATTTGGAACACTGTTCATTGATTTCAAATGTACAAATGCTAAAAGCTGAGTATTACCTGTTTTCACTGAATCCATCAACTTGTAGAAAATATACATTTTGACTTTTGTATTTATTTTTACTTGCTTTTTATTAAAACAGTGAAGAGACATAACCAGATTAAATATAAGAGAACTTAGATACAAGTAAAAAATTAGTAATAATGGTTAACAATGCTTCAATAAAAATGAAATGAAAGTTATTTATTAATGTTTTCAGTATTTGTAATGTCACTAAACAGGATTTCATATTTTAAAAGTAGTTACCATTAACTTTCAAATAATCACATATTTAATTTATAATTCAACATTTTCTATTGCTATTAAATTTGTAAAACTCCTCTATAAAAATAATCCATGTATAAGTACTAATATGGAAAAGAGTTAAGATTTTTCAATTTATGCATATCATTTGGAATGCATCTTTTGAGTCAGACAATCTTGGAAAGAGTGGGAGGGGAGATAATATTCTGACTTATGGTGAAAAGGGTGCATTGGGTAAGAAAGGTTGAGAATGACTGACTTAGGGATTATTCTTACGACTATTGGAATTACATTATTAAAAAGTCTCTCCCAATCAATCATTCACACATTTTGCAGTAATAGAATGAAACAGTTTTGCAAGAAAATTGAAGCATTTTTTTACGAATTTTGAATATAGTTAAATACAAAATTTTAATAATTTTTCTTTATATGCTGTTGCACTAAATCTTCAGTTAGAAATCAATGCACTCAGAAGTATTCATGTTTATATAGTGGGTAACATTTGCAAAAGCCATTAACAGATTTTATGAAAGAACTGTTCTACAAATCTATCTTGTCCAACATATACTGAAACAATTGATAATGGACAGTGGTTAACATGCAAATCTCACAAGTTATTGCCAGTAAGTTCCTTTTTAACTGGTTTCTTTATGATTATGGCTGTAGCTAATATCTGCTTACACACATCTATGATATGTGCTAAACTTTGGATTAAATAAAAAGCATTTAAAAGTAATATTAAGAGCTATTTGAAAATTGACAACATTAGTAATATTGCAAGATTTTTTTTCTTTTTTAAATCAGAAAATTAAATTTGACTTACCCATGGGAACCTCGGCAAAAGCATAAGCATCCTCTTCAGCAGCAAATTTCTTGAACTTGGCACCGGCATAACCATCTATCTGATTTTGGCATTCAGCCCTGAGATTTCAAAGAGAACATAAAATTTTTATTCTAAATATTTACCTATATACATATGTAACATTAAAACACTGACAATATCGTCAAAAAGCCTTTTTCTTTGTACAATGTCACTGCTTTTGAAACAACTTTAGCATAAAAGATTTTAGAAAAGAAATAATCATAATCATGTTTTACTTGAATAGTTAATTCAAAAATATTACCAGAATATTAAATACCCCACCCAAAAAAAATCATATAGTTGAATGTTGAAAATAAAAAATTCAAAGCTTAATTGTCAAAATTACTTTTTCTTTAATGCTGAAATAATTCCCAAAGAGAACAAAAAAAATAATTAAAAAATTCTTTACAAATCCAAAACAAAAAAAATGAAGATGTAAAAAGAAAAAAAGAAAAATAAAAAATCAATTAAAATCTTATAAATTATGGAAGTATTTAGTTTTTAATTTATATCAATATACTTCCAAGGATTAGATCAGGAATTTCTTGTAATTTTTACTTTAAGTTTATAAAAAAAGAAAACTGTTCATATTGGCGTCTTGTAGAAATATGAAATTTAAAAAAAAAAAGAACTTAAATTTAGTTTTTGCTGTTTTAAATTAATTTAATGAATTATAATATACATAAATATTCAACATTTTCCTACAAAGGATCTTGAGCAATAACCTAGACTTTGTGGGCACAGTCAGACAGATTCACTAATGTACTTGAACATACTGGGGAAAAAGAGCAAACTGGCAAGTCTGGTCAGTCCCCTTGACAAAGCCTCCACAATGTTTGGGTTCGAAATTAGTGTAAAAAAAAAAAAAATGAAGCTCATCATCACAAATGGCTATGATTTTATCATGACAGACGTCTCAGTACATGACCAAAAACAGTTTAAATATCTCAGGGCAATCATCAGTGATCAAGGATCAAGACCAGTAATCTTTGAAAGAACTGTACAAATCATCACTGTACTCTAAGCCAAAGACTAAATGGAGGAGTAACGCCATCTCCATGCAGTACAAGATCAGGCTCCTGTATGCATACAAGACATGGACACTTACAGTTGAGCTACAAATATACAGGCACTGGAAAGGAGATGCTACCACACTATCCTTTGCATCTCATACCTTTGAACACATCAGCAACAACCCTGTATGCAGTAAAATACAGCAGTACATTGATCTCCTATGAGGATCTCAGTGAAGAAAAGGAAGCTGAGATGGTATAGCCACATAACACGAATGGCTTTACAAAGACAGTTCTTCAAGGAATGTGGTGCGACATACAATGACAATGTTGAAAAATGGATGAAAAAATTATTCAGAGACACAATCTCTGTCACACCACCAATGGAGAAGACTGTTAGACAGCTCAATGGTGCTGTAACGACTCCTTCTGGAGTTAAAGACAAAAGCCAATAATATATGCAAAGAAAATATTTTATTTAATGAACACACACACACACGCACATTATGTTTCTACCAGCCTGATTAAAACTTGCAATCTCTAACAGGAATCCTGCCAAATGACACATTTTCGTAACATTTATCGTAAATAGTCAGGCCAGTAGAAATATATACATAAATACACTGTTTAATTAAAAACACTATTCAAATACAAATATCAATTACAAACACTATTCAAATACAAATATCAATTAAAAATAATGTTCATATATATATATATATATATATATTTGAAATGATTTGTTTGAACATTATTTTTGATCGATACTCGTATTTAAGTAGATATTCTGCTTATAATCAAACAATAATATATATTTATTTCTACCAGCCTGATTATTTACGATAAATTTTTGTTACAAAAATGTGTCATTCGGCAGGATTCAAACCTGCAACCTCTAACATGAATCCTGCTGAATGACACATTTTCGTAACAACATTTATTGTAAATAATCAGGCCAATAGAAATAAATATATAATACGGTTTGATTATAAACAGAATATCTACTTAAATATGAGTATCGATCAAAAATAATGTTCAAACAAATCATTTCAAATTGTCGGTTATTTATAAACAGTTTCGTTAATTTATATATATATATATACACACACACACAGAGTGCAATGGGTAAATCGTTGGCATTTTATATTTTTAATTTTGTGCATGGATGTTGTTTTTGATTTCGTCAACTGCACAGTATAGTAGGATCAGCTGGTCACTGTCCATGAGAAAAAGAGCACAATGACACGATCCACTGTCAGAAATTTGGAAATGGTATGCTGCACTGCTTGACATTCATACCAGAAGCTCAAATAGAAATATTCCAGAGTGTTTAAGTATTAATCTGAGGACAATGCAGAAGACTCTGAAAGAGATGGATGAATTCTAATGATGATTACAAAGGTATGACAGCTCAGAAAACTTGCTCTAAGAAAAGAACTCAACTTAGACTCAACACAAAAGCCTACATCAAGTGCTTTGAGGAGGTAGTGCTGCCCTGGGTCAAGAGGATGGCTGCTGAAAGACCCTATGTCTGGCAACAGGACTTTGCACCATGCCACGCAAGCAGAACCCAGTCATAGCTCTCAGACAATTTCCACAAGCACATTACCCAGACTGCAACCTCCTTAATTATTGTGTGGGGTGCAGTTGAGCAAGAGACCAATAAAATTCCTTGTAACACATCACTCAATAAATCCCAAACCTAACTAATAAAACTTTTAAGCAAAACTCGACTTTACTCATCAAGAGAGATACACTGATTCCAACGCTTATCTAACAATTTGATGCCATTTTTGCATAGTGATTTGTTTATGCCCTCAAAATACACATCAGTTTCTGATATCACTTCTCTATTGGAGCCAAATCTTTTTCCCCTGGAGCATTCTTTTGTGGTCTTCAAACAGCCAGCAGGCGCTGGGGGCTAGATTTGGAGAATAAGGTGGATACAGAAGCAATTCAAAGTGCAATTCATGTAGTTTTGCCATCGCTACAATCGACTTGTGATAGTGGGCTGTCGTGATGAAAGATCATTTCTTTTCTTTTTCATTTGTGGCCATTTCTTGGCAATTTCTTCCTTCAAACACACCAATAATGCTATATAATATTTGCTATTGATGGTTCTTCCTTTCTCAAGGTAATTGATGAACAAAATACCTGGTGAATCCCAAAATACAGAGGCCAAAACCTTACCTGCTGATGTATACGCAGCTGACTACCGATTTGACTCTGGAGTGAAGTGGTGGATCTATGTTTTATCCATTGTCACATATTTACACAAAAACTCCTTGTTGCGTTGAAACAGTTGCAAACAACGCTGTAAATTGGCGACACATTGTTTTTGATCGACTGTGAGCAAACGCGGCGCCCACTTTGAACATAGCTTTCTCAATGACAAACATTCATGCAACATGGTGAATACACTACCTTCTGATATGTTCAACTCTTCTATCGCACACAACTTCAATTTACAACCGGCCAAAATGAGTTTGTGGATTTTTTTGTTTTTCCAGAACTGCCAATTTTGGGCAACCTGAACATTCAGCATCATTTGTCTGTACAACCACATTTAAAGTCAGCATGCCACCTCTTAACCTTTGTTTTCGATGGAGCAGAGTACGAATAATACTTATGAAGCCATTGCTTTGCTTGAACAGTATTTTTCCCATCAGAAAGCAGTGCTTTATCAACACATGAAATTCAGATTTTTTCATTGTTTTGAAAATTTGTAACAGTAGCTTCACTTAAATAACTGTAATTTGTAAACTAATAATTCAATTGGGGCCCAAATATTGTCACATGCCATTTGAAGGTTAGTATTTCATAAAAATCTTATGGATTTTTTATTAGTGGCACCATCTATATGTCAGGCCCGGGATTTATTGAGTGATGTGTTAGCACCGAAGATGAACTGAAGGCAAAGATTATGGCAGCATTCACCAACTTAAACAAGGAAACCATTCAGAACAATTGCAGATTCCAAAGTCCTCTGGAGGCTAGGGTTGAAACCAATGGCAATTTTATTGACTACATTTACACTTTGGTATTTTAAGATATTTTTGGATAATTTTGGTAAATATATCCATTAAAATGAGATGTCAGTGTTATTTTCACTTTTGTGTAATTTAGACAATTTATCCATCACATTCTGTATATTAGGAGGTGCAGAAAAGTACATAGTCAAACAAGAAAAAAAAATGTAGACTTTCATGATCTAACCAGATTCTTGGGGAGTAGATCAGGTTAAGAAATTTTCTTTTCAGTGTTCCCTGATAAGTGACTCCTCAAAATAATTACAAATGCATAAGAATAATAAATCAACTAATGCTAATACACTAATCAAATTAAGACTGGGTTCATTTAATTTCATATATCTATTTGCTTTCATGTGACAAAAACCAACAAAATGAAATTGGTTTTATATAATAAAAAAAAAAATTGCAACTTTAGCATGTTTGCTCATTAGATCCTCTAAAAAAATAAGTCCTGAAAATATGCCTCTATTCGGATTAGTCATTCTCAAAAATCCATTCGGAATTCAATGAATTCCTATTAGACACTGAAGATGTTTATTAAATAAAAGTTGGCTACAATTGAGTCTTTTTTAAAGAATCACTCCATAAAATACCATATATTTGATGACTTTCTAAGAAAAACATGACATATATATATATATATATATATATATATAGTGTATTTGGACAGCAATCTTTTTTATACATTTTTTTTTTTTTTTTTAAATATAACTGACAAGATACTGCAATTAAGCTTTTCATTTAATTTTTGTGTTCAAATCAGTTTTTTTTTCTTTTCTGGATACATAGTGTGCAAAAGCTGTCCAAAAGTTCTGCATATCTTTAGGCTAGGGTGATATTTATTTTTAAATTTTTTCTTTCAACATAAACTCACACGTTAAGAAAAAAAAAAAACACCCTTCATAATGGCTAAAACAGCTGAAAGTGCTCAGATATGTAGAATCTTTTGACAGTTTTTACACACTGAGTTCAGAAAAGATAACACTTGTATGAACACAAGAAAAATTAAATAAAAAGCTTGCCAGTTATATATATATATATATATATATATATATATATATACACAGACACACCACACACAGATCTAGATATGCAAATATATATTTGTGTATAACATCTGAAGCTATGTTTTATAAGAATTTATACAGAATAGTTAAATTACATGGAGATGGTTCTGGGTAAATTTAGTTTGACAGATCAATATAATAGAGGGAAATTGATATTCTATACATTTGTCCCAACTTATTGAGAAGGAGCAAGAAACCCATTGTCCTTCTATATTTTACAGCCATTTTATTCTTAAAAAGATCAGTAGACAAAAAAAAAAAAAAACTTTAATTTTACATAATTTTGTTTCATCACAAACATACCAAAATTACATTTGAAAGTCTAAAATTTTGTAATGATATTTAAAATTTATGAAATAAAAAAAATAGTTTTGGTGGGGGAGAGGGGATAACTTTCAGAGAAATAAAATGTCAAAGGTAACATTCTAATATCTTTATAATGTCTATAATTTTGAAAGTAATTCCAAATGTTGTTCATGTTGCTTCTATTATATGATTTAGCTATATAGAGAAAAAGAAAATTGAGAAACTGATTTCTATAGAAATAAATTGAAAACATTGAGTTAACAACAAAAGCATCATAAAGTAAGAGTTCAATAGTGAAAAACAATCAATTCTTTAGTTTAATAAAACAAAATTCAGGGAAGAAATCAAGTAGTACTAGTGTGATATTTTTCAAATCCTGTCATTTAGTAAGATTTTTATTACAATTTTTTTTTTTTGCAACATGCTTTAAATCATATTTAGTATTGTTGAAGTCATCACTAACATGTTGAGATTTACAAACTATGTTTTATTCAAATTCGCAAACTAAACAATGAAATTAGAATAAGCAGATTTATCTGAAAAATACTTTGATAGCTTCGTTTTTACACACAATAATAAAACCAACTGTATTTATTGGTTTGCATTTCTCCCTAAAATTTTCTTTCAATTGGTCAATGTAGAGATATTTTAATGAGTGTGATGGACAAACAGACCAACGGAAGTCACAGAATTATATATAATTTACTATTGTTGCTAAGTAAACTGCTTAACTTTTTTTTTATGTGCTAAAATTTAAATTATTTATTTCTGTAGCCTCCTCCCTGTAGTATAACAATTGACAAGTCAGGTTCACAAATTATTATTGAATGGGAAATTCAGCCCTCTCTGGCTGCTTCATGGAGGTGACCTTGTATTAAAAAGAAAAAGAAACTTATTAAATACCTGCAAAACATTTACTTGTACTTTATAACAATTGAAGAGTTACAAGGCACTAAAAACTTCACAAGATCCAATTTTTTTTTTTTTTTTTTTTTTTTAATTTGTGAAGACTTTCCTGGTCGAACTGAAAACTTTTCAGGACTATCTCATTTTTCTCAAAATAAAAACCACTAAAACCAGCTTACAGAAATTTATAGTAACCTTGCTATCAAGAAACAGAAATGATGTTTTTATACGCCATAGTTCGTTATACTGTTATTGCCGGTATTAAAAAACAGTAACATCCCTAACACCCACATATATACCAAGATTGCTTTATACTCCCTTACAGCCTCAATATCAAAAACACAAACCCAAGTAATTGAGATTGCTTGAACATATTTTCAGTTTATTATTTTACACAATCACAGGCTTAGAACTAGAATAACCAGCCGAAATCAAGTTCACCGGTATTCCTGTATTATAAATAAACTTTCGACCTTTATTTTAGTACCACACCCAATTTTTTTAAGTATGTATTCACATACTAAAAAATAATAGCAATTCACTATTAAAACAATAGCTAATATCAAGTAAGTCTTTTGAAAATCTCTCGGTAGGCAGGAACTGGCTTTTGTAAATGAGATTTTATTTTTGCTTCCTTTCAGGGGCTTGAAAAACTTAAGACAAGAAAAACTTGTCATAGAGTTTCAAATCCTTAGAATATTCTTTTCAAGATATTCAACGAAGTAACTGTCACTGAAATCCTTGTCAGATCACAATACGAATCCGTAACTAGAAAGAAACACTCACAAAAAGAAATTATAAATTCTGACTTGTTCAAATGCAGGCAATGTTAACCTAAATATCCACCTATCATATTCTACCATCAACTTACAGACAACATCAGCAAAGTCAGCAGCAAATCACCTCCCACATACATCATTATGAGCTAAGAACATGCAAATATATATTGTTGAAGTAACAGGACTGGGTGTGGTTAAAAAAAGAGGTCCTTGTGTAAGCCTGACTGGCCTATTTGTCTGGGTTAAGTTATTCATTCTGAATAAAGAAAAAAAAAAAATCTTTGTACTTTTATCAGAGGGACAGAGCTGAGTAAAATCAATCCAAGATTTACACAAATTAAGAAAAATTGTGAAAAATAAAATTGGAAAGAATCAAATTTTTTGTAGAAACAATTTTTCTAGAACAAAATTATGAATAAATGTGCATGTGCAAACGTATGTATTAGCACATATAAAAAGAAAAACCTTTATTAAATAAATATATTTATTTTAAAAAAATTTTTAAAAATCAAAAATTTAATGAAAAATTAAAATGTTAAAACTGTCCATTTCAAAGGTTTTCTCAAATCTGCTACCCCCTCATGCTGAATATACAAAGGGCCTTCAAAATATAATTTTGTGGTAAGTTTTCTTGATTAAACTGAGCCCCAAAATTTTTAATATTTTTTATACTTAGAATGCATTCAAGAAAAAAAAAAGTCATTAAAAATACAATTTGCCGATACATATCACTTAATTTGTAATTCTACAGGCCAAAGTCAATGTCTTGTAGGATCCAATTTAATTAATATCAACTGCTTTTCTTAAGCAATCTTTATGATTGTCATACTAGACTGTCTTTAGAAGTTCCCAGTTCTTTAAAATGTGTCTTGTGTTACTTTCTCACTCTAAATTTCAAGTGATAAAGATAGATTAAGGCTCTTTTGTAAGCATTACATAACTATCAACTACTTTCTTTGTTCAAATATAATTTCACTGCATTAGTGACATGTGAGGAATCATTTTCAAACTGTTCTTAATCCCTTCCAGTATTCATGCCATTGCCAAACATAAATTGCATCCCCACACCATTCACAGAATCTTTATCATGTTTCACTGAAAACATGCTAACACAACTTATTTCTCAGTCAATATTTAAATCAAAAGGTTTTTCTTAATTACTGTTTGTATTATTTAAATCTCTTATCTTTACTGCTATCCTTCAATTAAAACACCAGCAATTTCTTTAAACTGTAGAAGAATCTACTTTAGGTTCAGCCTAAACTTCACATCTTAAGAACCCACTGACTTTGTTCTTTGATATATTCATGTCTGTCAAACTGAGAAATATCTTCCAAAACTTCAAGAACAAAACACATTCAAAGAATTTATAAACCAGCTAAAACAAAAAAGTCATTTTGCAAATTCATCCTTACTCAACAAGGAAAAATTCTTTAACAAACCAATTTTTTAAATTTACTTTTTTTTTAAATATAATAAAATAGATACTATTTGAATTTACATTTTAAAAAACATCTGCAGAAATATTCCCTCATTTTTTGTTTTATGCAGAAATTTAAATTGATATGTTTAATGAAAATAATAAGTAGATAAAATATTTGATTGAAAAATTCTTATCAATCACTATGTGCAGTGTCCCTTCAGAGCATGAGCAGCTATGGCTCTCCACAATGTCCTTTGCAGCTCTAATTTCTTACATATGGAAAAACACATTTTTTTGCTATTTCATATTTTCAAAACACTTTTTTCTTTTTATATAATTAGAAATCTCACTTTTCATATTAAAAGAAATCCATTAAACAAACGTCATACTTTTGAGTCAAAAGTTTTGACAATCCAAACAAATTTGACAGATTAACTGGAAAAATAGTCTAATGGATTTATTAATGTTATTACAGTTTTTATAGAAGCTATTTTTCAACAAATGCTTATAAAATTTAAATGCAATTAAAAACCATATGAAAATTTCTTATAAAATAAAAATATTATAACCCACTGATTTATTCAAATTGTTGCCCTCATCTTGATTGTTAGTTTTACACAGGCATCTATTTTTGTGATTAATTTCTTTTAACTGCTACAAATGGAGAGGGCACGCCTCTTTGGTAGAAGCTAAAAATGCACCTGGATGAAAATAAAAAGACTATAAATATTTATTAGCAAAAGATGCATAATTACCACACCTATTTATGCGCTGCTTTAAAAATTCTACATTAACAACTCCATTAGTAAAAGATTAATGCAATTTTTTTTTTATTCATTTCAGTACTAGAGTTTTTGGTTACACTGCCATTCATAATTTCTTGTCTCGCTTGATAAATTATGGTTAATAATAATAAATTATGAATTGCAATATGCAAGCTATAGTTGACAGCTTTTTGAACGGCTTCTGTCATTTTTCTACTTGCCAGTCAGTATATTTTCATATTCGGTTCCATTTGAAAGTTTGATTTTTTTTTTAACAAACCATGAATTTTCACATCATACAAAAAAAAATAAATTATATATTGAAAGTTTCAAAATTGGAGAAATTTTAAAGAAATATTTTTAATTTAACTTTTACTAATATAAGATCGTTTATAGTTTTCCAGGATCAAAAAAAAGAAAAAAAATGCCATGCACACACTCAAGAGAACAGAGAGAGAGAGAAAAAAACGGTTAATTTCTCGCGGTTGAGATCACACCGACTAAATCTTTTTTCAAAAATTATTTCATGAAAGTCACCGTGAGAGGTTTATTTGAAAAATTATCAATAGAAATATATAGCGAGTTAAAGATAAGATCTTTGCATAAAAAAAAAGAAAGAAGGGGCATCCACCGTCAAAGGCTTTAAAAAATATATATATGAAAATAAGACCGGCTGAGGAGGATAACCACGTCATAATTTTTAGGCAAATATGCTGCAATGTTTTTAAACAAAGTCATCAAGTCAATAACAAATGAAGTAACAGAAATGTCATCTCTAAGATAGAAAGAAATCACTTTCTTTGCCTTTCTCATACCAACCAAAATTTGAACATTAAAACAAATGTCAAAATAAGATTGTGAATTTAAGAACCTGGAAACGGGCTTACGGTATTATTTTTTTGTGGTATTATGTTTCGTTTAAGCTGTTTTGAATCTCTACAGTATTCAGTTTTACATTTAAATTCATCACAAAATTATTTTGAATGCAATAAGTGAAATTGCATCTTCTTGCTTATTGATGAACAAAAGCGAAAAAGTAGTCAAAATAAAATTGTTTAAATTTTTAGCTTGACAAATCGAGTTTTTTATTATTTATATTTTTTTTTAAACTTCTACACATTGCTATCAAGTGCCATAAAGTGAGGCTTTTATATATGCTAAAAAAATGTTTTTCTTTCAAAAGACTACAAGACAAAAATAAGTAAACTTTTTGAATCCTGCAAAGTGCAAGTCTTACTTTATTTTAAAATCCAGTTATCCCATAGCCTCTGGAAAACAAATTGTACGACTTGCTGCTAAACTAATACGAAGATATATTCAATAATTATAGAAATAATTTTAAAAACAAAAATAACTGCATACCATGATTCATAAACACCGGGAACTCGTCCTCTTTTCACTGCATAGAAAGGCATGATAATCGAGATGGGATAACGTTGAAAAAAAATCCTAACTCGAAATCGTAAGGCACTTCTTGGAGATATTCTAGAAATAAAAGAGTTTAGCAAAATCATAAAGTTAAACTCTTTTCCACAAAATATAGAAGATTACAAATAATAAAACTAGAACACAACAAAATCACTGTGTAGTAAAAGCAAAGGAAAAAAAACTTTTTTCTTAAAATAAAAAGTAAAAACTGAAGTGTGTACTTTACAAATGCTTTGCAAGATTTGTTTCCTTCTCGGCAGCTGCAACTCAAATGACAGCTGCAAAGAAAAATACAAATCTTGCAAAAAGCGAGGGAGAGAATAAAAAAGAAGGCGTGGGTGTCTCGGAAGTGACGATGTAACAAGTTTGATTAGCAAACAGAACTGACATTCAGGCTGGCCATCATGAAAAAACACATGGCTTGTATTTCTGCATAAAAAAAACTACTTCCGAAACCGAACCGGATTTCCGTTTAGCACGAGATCACAATGTGACTTGAACGAGGCTATTCGAGAGCCCGGATCAAGTATAATCCTCTTCCGCTAGCGCCATTGTAAAAGGTAGGTGTAGAATTTTATACTATCTTGTTATTTGTTGAAAATTTACTGATTTATTATATGTTTTAGGAAAAACTACTCTCATTTTTAAGTTAATGAATTCTTATTTTATTTATTTTTTGTTAATAAGGCTATTGATGTTTTGTTCAAATTAAGAAATTATCTGGATTGTTATCTATTTCTTTATAAACTTTATTTTGCTAAAATAGCATGTGTCTGTTACCTTCGATTTTCTATTATTTGTCTATTTTCAATTAATGTTGTTTTTTATTTTTTGTTGCAAAAAAAAAAGTATTTGCTTAATAGCTGCTTATAAAAAAAAAAACTCTTAAAACCTGTTCAAAAAACTTAACCTCTCTTATTGACCATGTGGACATTTACGATGTCATGTCGGTAACTCTGAAAAAAAAAAAAAGTTTTAGATTTTTGTATCTTATATTTATTTAAACAATTTGATCAAAATTACCACAAACTTTCTATAATTTTATCGTTATTTTGGGACTTTTTATCCAATACACTTACATAGATAGCCCGGTTGAATTGTGAATAATTAACATAAATTACCTTATTGTAAAACGATAAAATCTTTCAGTATTTTCATAAAGTTATTTTAAATAACTAAGTCACTTAAAATAGTTCTGATTTTCTCTGTGGTTTTCTGCAAGTAAAGCGGGATGTTATCTTTGGATTTCCATTTTGTTTGCAATTATCCTCTTAAAATTCCTAACATATAAAAAGGGTGAATTTCTTACAGTCAGTTAAAGACTTGTTCTGAAAACTTTATTTAAAATTCTCATAAATTGTCTGAAATCATTTTACAAATTCATAAAACTTCTTTCAATCTGAGATGTTATGTTTTCTCAAAACAGCTAATTTATTAACTTCTTGCATAATCGAAAACATTTTTTAATCAAAAGTGAACCTTTTTAATGATTTCATGCAATTCCTGTTACATTTTGTACCTTTCGAGGTCGATTATTGTATTGTGGCTATGAATTTGTTGATGTCTTTAAGAACTCACATAATTTTGTATTTATTTCTTAGATGTATTCGGGTTGCGCTAAAATCGTTAAACCTGCGGGCGAAAAGCCCGACAACTTCGAGTCGCAGATCTCACAGGTGAGTCTTTTTAAGATCCTAAAGCTTTAATTTATATACCTCTCCTCTATTTAAGTTTTAAAATAAAAACTTTTACCTGAAACCTAATTTTAGCTTACGTGAAAACTAAATGATTAAATTCACTATTTCCACTAAGCAAAATACTTGGGTGTGTATATTTCAAACAGAAGTTATATTCGTTGGAATCTAAAATTTTAGGAAATTAATCCGATGTTGAAACAATGTTTATGCCATGAAAATTAGAATAAAAGTATTTCTTAAACACAAAGGTCTGAGTCGTTGATCTTTTATTGATTAATAATCACCTGTTATCAATCGATTTGTACTTATGGTAACCAAAAGTTGACATAACCCAGTTTAGCATTTTGTAAGGGGAACAACCCTTAAAACATGTCACCTTTTTAATGAGTTTCCATAGTTAAAAAAAAAAATTTAAAAAATTAGAATTTATTCTAAAAATCTTAATTGTAAGCAATGAAGATCTCTTTCCTGAGAGGCTCTATAATTGTGATGAAGCTGGTTTGCCAATGAGATATTTGTCACTAAGAGCAAAATATTACTTATCTTCATTCTCCAAGCTCAGGGAAATAATACAGTGTACTGTTTTGTATTTTAACAAATGGTAACCTTTGTTTTTCATTTGTTTACAAAGCCAAGTATCTCTTTGAACCATGAACACAAGGAGGTCGTCTTAATACATCACATGCTCTAAGTGCAAGTGGGTGGACGGAAAATACATAATTCAAGCAATAGTTTCTTAAAGTACTACATTCCATTGCAAATAAGAAAAAGTGATAAGAATGCTGATGTACCATGTGCAGTCTGCAGAAAGCTTTAATCAGAGGATGCTAAGTACCAACCAAACTTGTCATGTGACAAGTGGACTTGTGTGTTATGCTTACCAGAAGACTTTGATGTAGATGACGATTATATCTGAATTGTTCTTGCAATAATCATATAGTCTTCAATTTATTTCATTAAATTAATACTGTGCTATAAAGATATAGTAATATTGTGATAACATTTACATTTCATAGAAATGTATTTTACATTGTTTCTTACCCCTTGTTTGCATCTAAGGTAATCCGCTTCCAAATTAGTTACATCTCTTCTGAAAATTTTATTCCATGTGACCCTACATTTTACGTATTAGATTATTAGATATCTATTTTGCTAAGTGACTGATGTGATTAAAAAGTGTTTAGTAAGAGCATGTCATCTCGAGCTATTTATTAGGGTACATGTAATGGATAATTACCCATTTTACCCCATGACCCTTTCCAATTTCGTACAAAAAGTAAAGTCCAAACACAGCTTATTTCATGAGGTGTGTGTTCATATAGGAAAAAAACGATGGTGCTTTAGAAGGGGAGCGAAATTTATCAGAACTTGAATTTCAAAATAGGCATTATTCATTTTACTCGTAGACTCTGTGGTTTTGAGATCATGAGAGAAATACATTATAAAATAGGCATAATGGTCTCATGATATGGATGGCATTGCAGAAAGACGCTAAAAATTGTCTTGCAAATTAACTGTTTTATCTTCAGTTATAGCAAAATGTGTACATAAATGGCACTTAAACGTACACTTTGCAATTTAACCTAATTCTAGTATGAGTCTCAGATTTACTATAATTTTTTTTAAAATTGTCAATCTTCTGAGCATTTGAAATTTATCTGACATAAATGTATTTTTTTAGAAATATTTAATTTCAAATTCTTAAAGAAGACCCTGAATTCAGGCACTGGAGAATTTATAACAGAATAGCTAATATGGCAGTTCACATTAGGGTGTCTACATGAGTGCAGGAAAGTCGAAATATCCATGCTAATCAATGTCCATTACTGAAAACTCAACCTTGTCAATTTTTTGATTGCCATTATCCAAGGAAGGCATTGGTGCTGATGTTAGATATCTAAGCCAGTGGCAGTAAAGTAATTGTTGTTACGGCAATATTCTTTTGAGAAACCCTAGTTTTTGTCTTCTGTATAGAGTATTTCTGTTCACTTGATATAAAGTGATGTACTATTTTTCTTGGCTGACAGTAGACCCAACCATATTAAACAGATTTGCTCTGTGGCCCATTTTACATAACTTGCAACTATTAAGACCTCCTTAGATGTTCTAGGTACTTTTTTTTTTTTTTTTTTTTTTTTCAATCATTTCACCCCGAGCAAGGCAGAAACGCCACTGATGTGCAGGGGGTTACATAAATGTAGAAAGATTAATTAGAAAAGAGTGAGGAGTACAAGCTAGTTAGAAAGGAACAATAGAAAGCTGAGAAAGCAGGTGCAATGACAGATACATGGGCGGAGAGAACGTGAAGATTATACAGGGGAGGGGAGAGAGCTAGAGTCCAGTGGTTGGTAGGTGAGTATTAACTTTGCTTTTAAATTTCTGGAGGTCATAGCTGTCAGGAAAGCAAGAATACGGGAGTGAGTTCCACAGGCGGGAAGTGCGAGAGAGGAAGCTGCAGGAGTAGAATTGTCGTCTGCGTTTGGCTAACCTGACTGTGAATGGGTGGGACCCAGTTGCCAGTCTGGTTGCACGGGTAAACACCTGTTGAGGAGGCATCAGTGACTTAAGCTCATCCGAGCAGAAGCCATGAAAGTATTTATAGAAGAGACAGAGGGAGGCCACATTTCGACGATGGGAAAGTGGCTGCAGACGAGTCGCCAGATCAGTACCTATCACATTACAGACTCTCCTTTGGAGCTTGTCAAGAACACTGAGGAGAACGGCAGGGGCACCTGACCATAAATGGCAGCAGTACTCCATGCACGGACGGATGGTTGACTTGTATATATGCAGGATGGATTCAGGTGGGAAAAACATCCTGGATCAACATAGTGACCCAATCTTCTTAGCAGTAGATTTTGCTATGGATTCAATATAGTGCTTCCATTTGAGGTCTGAGGACAGGGTAAGTCCAAGGAGGCGTAGTGTATTACTCTCCGGGAGAATCATCTGGTCCATGCTTATGGGAGGCAGAAAAGGTTGCCTGTAATGGTTGACAGACAACAGCTTGGTCTTAGAGGAATTGAAGTTGACAAGCCACTTCTTGCCCCAGTTCACCACAGAGTGTAGATCCCGCTCAAGGTCAGCAGCGAGATTATGTCTGTCCACCACGACAGGTTTCTTACTGGAGCGGGAGTATATTGTAGTGTCATCTGCGTAGATGCCTACTTGGGACTTGATCTCATCTGGGAGGTCGTTGATGAAAATAAGGAAGAGCGTTGGGCCCAGAATAGAGCCTTGTGGGACACCAGCATTCGTGCTGTAGGACGAAGAGGCACGCCCATTCAGAACGACCTTCATTTTGCGGTTATTTAAGAAAGATTGGATCAGGTCAAGCAGGCGACCGGTAATACCATAACCGCGTAGTTTGCATAGGAGGCCAGGGTGCCAAACCCTGTCGAAAGCCTTGGAGATATCCAGAGCAACCGCGCGAGCCTCGTCAGACTCATCAAGGGCCTGTAGCATGTACGCCGTTACAGTTGTTAGCAGGTCGGCTGTGGACCTGTCAAATCGGAATCCATATTGCCTGTCGGAGAACAGTTTGTGGGCGGTGAGATGATGAACTATTTCAGCATTGATTATAGCCTCAAACATTTTCCCGAATATTGGTAGAAGACTGATAGGGCGATAGTTGGATGGGTCCGAGGGTTCACCACAGTTCTTAAAGACAGGAACGACTGAGGAGAATTTCCAGCATGCAGGAAAGCAGGAAGCAGAAAGGCAGTAGTTAAACAGTTTAGAGAGGACAGGGGAAAGTTCAGGGGCACACCTCTTAAGGACTATCACCGGGATTCCATCGTCTCCACACGCCTTATGGGGGTCGAGTTTTGAAATTACTCTGGATACTATTGTCGGGGTAATATATACGTCGTGCAGTTTGGCCTCACTTCTAATAGGGAAGTCGGGTGGGTGCACTCCGGACGAGCCGAATGTGGAGTTGGATGAGAATCTGCGGGCAAAGCACTCAGCTTTCTCCGCAGATGACGTGAGAACATCAAATCCATGGATTAAAGGAGGTATTGAGGATTTCCTATTGTTGAGCACTCGTTTACAAATCCTCCAATAGTCCTTGGAGGCGAACTTGCAGTCAGCTATGTGCTGTCGCATTCTCTCAGCAAACAACTGTTTGGCGTCATTTAGGGTTCTCTTGCACTCACTGTGAGCAGATGTGAACAGGCGCCTATTGTGATCAGTTGGCTGTCTCCGGAATAGACGGAAGTAATGGTTCCTGTGGGCAATGGCGGCTGAGCAGGCCGGAGAGAACCACGGAGAGGAATGAGCTTTTAAGCAATACTTCCTGGTGGGTATGAAGGCATCAATGCCAGCTTTCACCCATGACGAGACCTCAGAGGCACAGTCATCAACTGATAGGTCAAACACTTTTCCCCAAGGGACGTCGCAGAGGAAATCATCCACTCAGTTTCAATAACTAACTTTTAGATTAAATTTTTAAAAATAAAAAAAGTCTTCTTGAAACTTTATTTTATGAAAGCTAAATGATTAAATTTACTAATTCCAGTAAACAAAATATTCTGGCATATTTCAAACAATTTTGATTGGAATCTAAAATTGAAAAATTTTCAGCCATTTTTGATCTGTCAACACTTCTGTAAACAAAAATTAATTCTAGGTTTTAAAAATCTTACAAAAATAAAATATATATCTCTGACACATTTTTGTCAAATGTAACACTTGTAGTATAAAATTCAGAATAAAACTATTTCTTAATCACAGTATTGATCTTTCTGACCTTTTCTATATTATTTGACACATGATGACAACCAGATGCAAGATAACTGTCTATAGTGATCAGAATTGACAATTGTCCAAATTTTTTTCCTGTAAGTGGGTGGGGATCATGAAACATGGCTTTTTTAATGTACACACAGAAATTACCATAGAAAGAAAAAATTTAAATACAAAAAAGAAAACTATTTTAAAAATACGATAACTCAACAATTTGTATTAGATCTTTTAATTAGTTTACATAGTCTTCACTTAATAACTTGACCTTAAGCCTACAAGTCTTTCAGATATTTTTGAAACTTAATAAAAAATTTTCTTCAGACTAATGTCCTTAATTTATATTATTAGGGCAATTAAAAGCTTATCTAATTAATGTCAGTTTTATTGCATTTATTTTACTATTAGAGGCAGGTTTTCAGAAATAGGGCCAAATGGTTGAAAAAGAAAAATATTTATATTCCCCAATGAATCCTGTGTTTAACTAATTTTCTTGAAATTTTGTGAGTTTATGGCTGATATGTTTATTTATTTTTATATTTTTTATATATATATATATATATATATATATATATAGTGTGTGTGTGTGTTCTAAACATGAGTTGTTCTAAATGTCGTATTTTGACTTTAATTTCAGGTGAAAATAAAGACAAGAATTCTCCAACATTTTTATCTTGTGTTGACATAAAACTTTTAATTTCACGATTTAACATATATATAGTGATGATCCACGTATACTGTCTTAATATGTATAGGAAAGAATCTCAATAAAAAGTTTTGAATTTAAAAATGTACTTTTTTTGGACAGTATTTTATTTTCATTATTGTATTTTATATTTCAGACCGCCCTCGGTCCTTCATAAGAAACGAGTGATTTTTAAATTTTAATTAGAAACGTATTTCACGATAGCGTCTGAATATAGTGGATCATCACTATATATATATATAATTTTGGTTCATTTGTGAATAAGCCCTAAAATTTTCATTAAAATCTGACAATTTTTAAATACAATTACCAATATCAAAGTACTATTGTTATGTCATGTGCCGTACATACAGTTCTGCTATACTTATTAAATGTGAGTCTAAAGCACTCAAAGTGGTTAATGCATCTTTTAGGTGTGTTACTTGATTTTTTTAACTTGGTAAAAAATTTAGAATATCTACAAACCCAGTGCATGTACCAAAAATACATGCATTTTATTGAAAATATATGTAGGAAGCAGATTTTGTACTTTTCATTGATAACTTCAAAATTATTTTTAGCATCTGTATCGGCCTTCATAATTTTATTGTATGTAAACTTATAGTTTAGCTAAATTTTTCTACAAAAATATTTTTGTTGCATAACAAATCTCTGCTTTTTTAATTATTTATTTTTAATTTGTATTCTATTTCCAGGCTCTTCTTGAGTTGGAAATGAGCAGTGATCTTAAAGCTCAACTCAGAGAACTGTACATTAGTGGAGCCAAGGTAAGCATTTATAAAATATTGAGTAAACCACTTTATTAAATACATGAAGAAAAATTTTCCCATCAACATGCTACCTATATTGTAAGCCCCCCCCCCCCCTTTTTTTTTCTTTTTCTTTTTTTTAACTACTTTGCACTAATTTTAGTTCTGGCAATTGTTCATAGAATGTCTTTTATTCTTTTATATAAATGTTTTAGTTAACAATTGTTTTTGTTTTTAGGAAATTGACATCCATGGAAAGAGAGCTATCATCATCTTTGTACCTGTGCCTCAGTTGAGAGCATACCAGAAAATCCAAATCCGTTTAGTAAGAGAGTTAGAAAAGAAATTCAGTGGCAGACATGTTGTTTTTATTGCCCAAAGGAGAATATTGCCTAAACCCAATAGGAAAATCAAGAACAAACAAAAGCAGAAAAGACCTATAAGGTAAGTAAATTAATGACACATTTCTCATTGGGAGTTTGTTTGTTTTTTTTGTTCCTAACAGAACAAAACAAAAAAAAACTTGTAAGCTAATTAAAAAAAGGCAGGTTTTATATTTTAAAGAATCTTTAAAATAAATTTTCTTTTTTAGCCGGACTTTAACTTCAGTTCATGAGGCAATTTTGGAGGATTTGTGTTTTCCTGCTGAAATTGTAGGCAAAAGAATCAGGATTAAAGCAGATGGCTCAAAGCTGATCAAAGTACATTTGGACAAAAATCAGCAAACCAATATTGAACACAAGGTATTTATTATTTAAATTTAACATTATGGTATCTGTTGGGACTGGGCTGCTCGTGGAGCAGTAACAGTGAGGTGGGCAAATAATTTCTGAAATAGTGGACATATTTCACATCCCTTCACATGTGCCAACAATAATTGATGAAAGCCATTACATCTGGCTATGTTGGGTGCGTTGAATGACTAGGTGCTCTTAATGGTGGTGACAGGGGTGGGGAGCATCTGGCTAGAGCTGTGTTAACTAACCAACAGGCAAGGCGACACTGTTGAATTAAGTATTCTACACCTATAAGATAAATATTCTTCCTCTGGAATATGGGGAATTGAAGACTACAAGTATACAAAATAAAGCTTTTCTTTTCAGATCCCAGCATATTTTTCACTCTCTCTCTCTACCTCTACCTCTCTCTCTCTCATTTTCATTTATGAAATATGTCATGTGTAACTGGGTATTTGCTTCAGACAAAATATATAGGCTTTAAATGTCTTAGTGGTGTCAAATATGGTTGCCAGCATGTGGTATTTTCTTTAATTCCTGTCATGATTATAATTCTCTTTTCTCTTTTTCAGCTGGAAGTCTTCAGGGGTGTGTACAAAAGACTGACAGGCAAAGATGTTGTCTTTGAATTTCCTGATTATGTTCTGTAAAAATGTGCAAGACTTAAAAAAATAAATCGGCCAATAATTTGTGAAAACGTTTTTTTTTGTTTTTTTTTTTTAAGAGAGAGAGAAATTACTCCTTTGGAATTTGAAAACTTAAAATTTTACTTGGTCAGACTAATCCCACCAATGTCTCCTTGTCTACGAAGGGTGTACTAATGATTGAGGTGGAGGGTAATTGCACATCCCGGTCACTCAATCTCTCTGGGGCCAATAACAAACACACTAACCAATTTAATGCTGTTTAAAATGGGGGTTGGGGTGTCTTTATCTTTTATGCAGGGGGCATACCATAATAGGATTTTGTCAATATTTTCTTTGCTGTATACTCACTTTTGTATTCTCCTGCATAGGGAGATTCAACAATATTCTAGAATTGTGTGTTAAAATATAATTCAGTTATACATGCCAAGAAGGTATCAGGAGCCCATTTTTGAGATTTTGTATGAACTAGTTGATTAATCCTGTTTCATGACTAAGTTTTTAAATAAAGCAATTCTGGTTTTACAAATTAGATTATTAAATCCTCGACTCCACTTTTGGTGCTGGATATCCCACTCTACCAATTGATTTGAAAAAAGGAGTTAGTAGAAATGTCCTCATGGGGATAAGGAGAAACTTTCATTATTGCCTACCAACTCTTGCTTGTAGAAACATTAATCCTTTCCAAATCTGCATATCAGCTATAGCCAATGCCTTCATCTCATTCACAACAAATTGGACTGGTAATAGGTTCAACAATTAAAACGCTTTGGTTTTGTTCCTGCAGACAAAGTTGGTTTCCAACTCTATTTGATTATCGGTCTGCAAAAAAAAAATTAACTGGGAAAATTTCAACTGACCAATCTTGCCTGTTAGACTTGGCTGATTACTGGTGTGCAGGGAGTACTGTGGTTTTTCTAAAGTTGGAGAAAATTGAGCACCTATAATTGGGTTTGGACAGGCATGGCAGGATTTTGGATAGTAATATTGGGCAAAACTGCTGCAGTTGCAATGAACCAACTGGCTCATGTTAGATAAGATATTACCAAAATGCAACAAACTTTTTTTTATACTCAAACAGTTCGAATTTCAGTTGAATTCTTTGCGTTCACTTATGCACAAATACCCTTGGGAAAGGTATTAATCCGTCTCTTCCCTCCAGTTATGGGTTAAATAATGACAGATTGGGTTCTATAGCCTTGGTTGGCAACCAGTCTACTGCAGGATAATCTTCTGCCCAGTCAGTCATGTCTCTTTTGAGACATGATCACCAAAGCGTGTATCACATATGGCACATAACTGACTGGCCTTTATTACATATGAATACATAGATGCATCTCAATTTGAAAGTTGAGACATTAAGAGCAAAACAAAATGACGCTATCTGCTTTGCCCCTACCCAAGAATTTAGTCAGCTGAAATTTTCTCATGTGCCCATTGACTGGAAAACTTACCATCTTTCATAGAATGCATTCATACTGGTTATATTTACAAATTTAATTCCCTTCACCAATAACAGTACCTGGGGTGAGGGGTAAGTTACCATTTTCTCAGACAGTTATCAAGACCCCTCCCCCCACTTTTTTTTTCCATAAGCTCAGCTTCTCTTGGTTCTCAATGACACCCAAACATTTGACTTAACCTCTTCTGAAACATTGTTTTATGTTAGTATCTTGCTTTTTTCCAATCTTTTTTGTTCAATATATTGAATCTTACCAAAGGCACCAGAGTAATTTTGGTATGCTAGAAAAAAACAAAATTGTCTAGGTTGGGCAAAATTTGAACTTTTTTTTTTTTTTTTTTTTTAGGGGGGGGGGGTGGAAATGAGCTTCTTTCTCTTGAAGCTGCTATTTTATACTCCCTTAGCGGTTCATCTTAGTGTGATTAAGTTCAAATGTTTTGGCTACTGATTCACCAATTGCTTTAGTTTTTTTGTCCCTCAATTACTATAGTTTTAGGGCATATAAACTAGCAAATTTCATTTAGATTTTTTTTTCCCTTGTTTTAATAACATTTAAATATCCCACATCCACATGATAATAAATCTGCTAAGGATGGTAAAGCTTGGACGAGATAGTAACTGTCATATGGAAAAAATCTTCTTTATCAACTTATTTCACATTCCAGCTGGTTAGGTATAAATTCACATGTAACATTTTCTCAAGTTATCTTGCACGTCTTTTCAAGTTAGGAGTCGGTCCTCTTTCTGTTAATTATAACAGCTTGTTAAAATTGGTTTTGCTTTCAAGTTGAGAAACGCCCATCTTTGCATCTTTTTTTTTTTTTTTTTTTTTTTTTTTTTTTCAAAATGCAAATGGTTAGTTTCTCTCTATCATTGTCAAGAAACACTTGCAGAGCAAGGCTATCTCTAAAAAACAACTGCAATACATGATTTTCCTTCATATGGTGCTACTGAAAGAATTGATGTGGTGTTACTTTGCATTTTTTGTTATATTTCTGAACAATGGGGAAAAGTTTTTTTGTTTTTTTTTTATCTCTAGATAGATAACCTGATTTGAAAACCATTAGTCTGACAACAAAGATGGTAGGCAGTGAGTGTTCAGATTAAAATTGACAACGGAACTGTTACACATTACCAAGTGTCATACTGAAAAGCTCTTAAAATGGACCATATGGTTGATACGTAGGTAAACACAGTTAATATTATAAATGTACAACTTAGATTTCCCATGCCCTTACTTAACTAGAACAGTTTATCAGTCTCTCAACTTATTTTGCCCATTGCGCCTTTTTTTTCTTTTTTTTTTTTAATAGCCATAACTCAGAATGTCATTCAATTACTTTTCAAAGATTATTCTACTCAAAAGATGTATTCTAAATCTTCATTCTTTTCTCTATTAGTATTGATTTGGTTTATTTTTGTAGTGGCAGAAAATGTGTAGTAGCCAAAAGAAAACCAACGTGACTTGTCAGTTAAGGAGCTCAAAAGTTAACACTGAGTCTACTAATGTCTGCCTCTCTTTCCCAACCTCACCCCAGTACAGGATTCTCCAATGATTGAGAGCCCCTGATCTGCCATACTGAAATACTTTTATGAATTGCATTTACATGAAAATATTTCAAATAAGACTCAATTTGAAAATGGTGAATTCAAGATTTAAATTTTTCTGGTTGACATTGATCATTTGAATAATCTGAACATAACTGTGATGCCAGCTTTGTGATCATGCTTTCAGCTAATCAAAAATTGAAAAGGAATTTGAGATTAGAATCACATTCTTCACAACTAAAAGAATACAGTAACGCTTCAAGATATAAATTGAATTCTTCTAGACTTGTATCTTAAATCAATTTTCCCCATTGAAATTAATGGGAACACTTTCAATCCATTCCAGGCTCCTAAAAATCATTCTTTTCCTAACGTGGATAAACATGAAATGTAGTTTACAAACAGTAAAAGATCAATAGCATTGTAAAGAAACATACCAAACTGGATTTCAACAGGTCATAGGTTAATTGATGGAAGAGAGGGAATAAGGGGTAACAGCTCACCTAGTCTACAATGTCAAAGATTTTTTTTTTTCTCTCTCACTTTCATGTAAATTAGTTTTTGTCACTTATTTCAGTTTTTTACCACTGCTCTTTACACTTAACTTTCTTCATGCTGATAGTGTCACTAAGAATTTTGCAACAAAGATTGAGGTAAACGTCTACTGGAGCACCAACTAGCAGATGCTTAACTGAAACTTGCTTGTATCTCAAGGCATTAAAAAAATATCTGCTAAACTCTGGCTCATATCACGGGTCATTACTGTATCTTACGGAACGCATGGTTATTTAATTTCTGATCTAACTCTCTAAAGGGATTTCTAGATTTACATGACAATCACAAATTCTCCATTTTCTAGTGGCATCATACCTAAAAGGAAAATAACTTTAGATATCAAACATGACTTGGCTTTCAAAGTTTTTTTTGTGGTCTTAATCCTGTCCAAGGGCCAGAGTCCATTTGAGGTAGAGGGTTACAGTAAGAGGCACTTTATGCAAGGGATAGGGGACGAAGATAATGGACAACATTTATATCCGGAAGTCAGGAATAATGTTTAGAAAAGTATTGTTCAAGGATAACATAACTCTTTAAATCGTAATGAAAGTTCCAACTTCACTCCCTTTCTCTAAAGTTGGATAGAAAGAGAAACTAAAATACATCTTCAAAGAACTTTGGTCAAATTATATATTAATTATACTATCTTTTCTTAATTACCTGCCTCCACCTTGTTTTGGGCATGTTTTCTATCAAACATTGTATGACCATTTGCAAAACAATTTTCATCATTCTCAAAGAATTTGTTTTTTATATATATATATAAAACACACAAATTACTTTGCTAAGACTACTCATTTCCTTTCATTATTATTGCAATGTATATTGACCCTTTTTGTCTATCTGCTTCAACCTATAATATGGATAGAATTTTTAGAAAATAACTGGCCTGCAAGATCTGATTTATGCTCCAATCTAACCTCCAGAGCCAAATGACACCTATGCACTAGCTGAAAAATGTCATACATAGGGTGAGTTTTTTGGCAAGGACAAAAATTATGCACAATTTTTTTTTTAATCATATAAACCTATGGAGAAAACATTTTAATTTATCACAATAAAACCAAATTTTATAAAAGTTGCTTTATACTAAATGAAAAAAAAAAAAATCCTAAATGTGGACTCATCTATTTAAAATGTAAAACTTTAAAACAATAGTTTTTCCAACCTAATTTCTCAAAAAATTTATGAACTACTTAATAAATATAAATTTAAATAAGGAGTGAAAGTATTTTTCAATGTAATCTTTTATATTTCATTTAATTGAATTTTAGTTTAAAAAAAAAAAAAATTTTTTTTTTCCACAAAATCAGTGTTTGTTACTTTATTATGAAAAAAAAATTAAAGAATTTTTATTTGATTTTTATAATTGGATAATCCCTGTTTAGGATGTGGTTTCTGGCTTTAGGTCTATCGCCCGGTTCACACTCCACCCATGTCTATTGAACAGGTTAAGAGGTTCATCCCTTGTTCCCTGTTTAGGATGTGATTTCCAGCTTTCTCTTTTCCAATCTTTTCACAATTACGTAGCCCCCTGCACATCAGTGGCGTTACCGCCTTGCTCAAGGTGATACAATTAAAAAAGAAAAAAAAACCTTAATAGGTGGAAATGACCATACTTTTTTTTTTTTTTTTTTTTTTTAAATCTATTCATAAACATTTTTAAAGTTTCTTTCACATAAGCTTAACTTAATATTCTGGTAACAAAAAAATTATATTAGTTGCATGAAAACATTCCTAGCACTTATTTCAGTTTAACAACAGTACATGCTCACCAGTACAGAGATCCCACTTAATTTTTAGTTGAAAATGGAATGTTTTATTCCCATTCCTTGTTTTAAACTAGTTCCTGCAGAAGGTCCTAAACATAAAAGGGGCTTAGACACCAAGAAACCATGGATGTCATGATCAAGCATTATAGAAAATTAAATACCTGAAGTAATGCTTATTAAAAGCATTAATCCAGTTTCATGTTTAGATCTTATTCAAATTATAAAAATAGGGAATATACAGTATTAGCAGTGTCGGGACAAAAACTTTTTTTTGACAGATACATTTGTTAAACTTGACTGCTTTTCCTTTAAGTTTAAGCTTGATATGAATGGAATAAAATTCAGATATCAAAAAAAAAAAACAACAGCACTTCTTAAATATATATACACACAACTATTATCAACGTGTGATATAAAATACCTCACTGTCCATTAATCAGTGCCATTATCACCACCAAGAAATGTCAATCTCTATCTCCGGTGAATGAAGACAAGACGAAATAATTTAAACTTTAGTCAGTTAAGTGCCATACATGATACACATTTAGGCGATCATGTCTCGAGAGTCATGACTGACTGGGCAGATTTTCCTGCAGTAGATTGGTCACTAACTAAAGCTATAGAACCCAATGTCTTATTTAGTCCATAGCTGGAGGGAGAAGTGGTGGATTAATATCTTTCTCTGAAGGGTCTTTGGCCATGAGAATTCAACTGGAATTCTGAGCCAATATCCACTTCACCACAACATATCCATTAACAAACTTACCCACAAAAAATTTAAAAGAGTTTCTTTTTCTCTTGACACCACTATTACTGTATACTCCTTTAGCCATGTTTATTTTAGAATTTTAATAAAACCCCAAAATACCAAACTGGATATTAAACCTTATTTATTTATTAGCTTGTTTATTTACAAGCTTATAAAAATGTGAACCAAAAAAAATACAATTCAGAAATAACTGAAGACTTTATTTATAAATTTATTAAAATGTGTGAAATACAGAAGAAAATTTAAATAAAAACATGAGCAATTATTATAATATCTGAAAAAGAAAAAAAATACATTTTCTGGACATTTACTTTTTTTCTCAAATTAAATATTTTGGATAGATTTTTCTTTTAATTTTCTAAGATCATCTGGCTGTTATGCTTTTATCTTAAAATGAACAATTATTTTTATTTAAATTTTTCTTTTTCTATAGTTCAGACATTTCATGAATTAAAAAATGTTTTCATAGTTATTTTTTATATGGTAAATAAATATTGCATTGTAGTTGGTTCGCATTATAATAATCTTTTTAACATAAAATTATTCTAATAAATAGCATAGTATTTTTGTTGTCAGTTCTTGAAAAAAAATACATATCTAGTTTCATATGTGTGGATTTTATTATTAAAGTTCTAAAAAAAAAAAACTTTTTAAACAATAGAAATTATTAAGGGAGCATACAGTAAGAATGGTGTCACGTGGTAAAATTTTCTTTTCGACAGTTTTTTTCTAGTTATATTTGTTAAATTTCTACAAAAACATAAAAAAATTTACAAGTGTTTTAATGTGTCAATGTTTTCGTTAACAATAATTTCCTGAATCTGAATAATCAATGCAGTCCTTATATCTCTTGCTAGTTTTCATACTTCAGTTTAGCTTTAAACTTTTCTACATTGTCATCAAGTGACTCATAAACTAAAATTGTCTCCCTTATTTCTTCATATAATTAATGTAGCTTTTCAAAAAGGAGACATTTTCCAAATGAAATGCATTTCATTCAAAATGTCAATATTAGTGAATCTAGGGAAGTTACCTAAAAATATTTCAGTTGCCTATTATTTCAACTATAAACGTAGAATGAAAAATAGTGAAAAAAAAAAAAATATAATAATGTGTCTTAGTTTTACCAAAGTAATATAACATAAGATAGTAATGGTTTTGGCATTGATTAAGGACAGCTTAAGTATTAAATTAAAATTTGAACTAACCTTTTTTATATACAAAAGGATAAGCCATGTCTATTACAAAAAAGGTTTGGTGAACAAACTATTTGCAGAATACTTTGCATAAAATGAACTTAGTTTCAAACGTGTTTTTCTCTTATTTTCTAAACATTATCAGTAACATAATTAAGTTGGACTTTTCAGAACCATTAAAAATAAATTTTTCAGATATTTTAGAAAGTCAAATGTCTTTTTAAAATTTATTTATTACAAAATATAAAATTTAATAAAGCAAAAAATATTTTTTATATTTGAATTTCAAAACTAATGTAGTCTAGTGACTTAATTACAAATTCAACAACAGTTAATAACCTATTTGAAAATACAAAGCAACTGAACTGCTATCATGAAATACCTATTATAAAAATATTATCAATATTAACACTTAAGAATTTACTTAGTGTTTTAACTGTCCAACTTTCACTTAAAAAGGCAACTAATGGAATAGATACTTTAGCAGTTATATTTTTTATATTTTTCTCTACACATTTGATTTCTATGAATAATACTTTCTAAAACCAAACTTTGGAACCAACTGGATATCTCTTTATTTGTTTTGTCTAAAAACAAAACAAATATCACTCGGATTTTTAACATAAAAATTAATGAAGTGAAAACATAAAAGCATTAAAAAGACTTTTTACAATCATTCAAATATTAAATTCTATGATTCTTTCTTTTTAATGTTTATGTGTCTGACTTGGATTTGAAACAAGAATTAAAAACATTATCCATGTCCGTTTTGGGAACCTCCTGAGAAGTTTCTGATTGTGTACCCATGTTGACACACGTGGCTTCTGGATCCGTGTTGCAAGTACTTTGTTCAGGCGTTTTGGAATTCGTACGGCCGCTACAGTAGATTGGTTCTTTAAGATAATTTACAGGCACTATTCCAACCTTTTTACCATCAACAGATGCCAACAACCAGCCTTTTATACGAGGTTGCAATTCTGAAAATACATTTATTACCAACATTATTGGTTTTGAATGTTTTTATGTTTAAAATGCCTTTAAAACTGACATAGAAGCAAACATAAAATTTTACATCAGCTTTTGATGGCATGTAATTCAGAAGTTTTGTTTTTTAATTGAAAAATCAAATTGGCTATAAAATTCAATTCTTGAATTTTACTTACAAGTGAATGAATCTGGCAAAGAATAATAAATTAAAATAACTATGGAATTGTACATCAAAAACAAATAAAAGAAATGCAAACAAATGATTAGTAATTCTTCAATTTGACTAATAACGTTACAGTTATAGCACAAAGCAAAATTACCTCGAGGAGCAATGATGATTTTCTGTCCAGGAGAAAATGAAAGCTCATCAGGATTTTCTCCTTGAAAATTATATAGACTTTGTGCAACATAATGGTCATCTTCGCCTGATAACCATTTGGGAACACCTGAAATAAAAAAAATAAAAATAAAAAATCATGCAGCAAAAGTCAATACTCAAATATATAGAAATTGCAAAATAATTCTTAATTAAAATTAAGGTTAGGAGTTTCTACTTACTATAAATAAAATAATTATAATATATTTATATTACTATAAATAAAGGATGTGCGTTGTGGTACAGTGGATATCGGCTCGGAACGAGAAACCGGGGAGCCAAGTTCAAATTCCAGTTGAATCCATTGTATTCACTTACGCGCAAATACCCTTGGGAAAGGTATTAATCCGTCTCTTCCTTCCAGTTATGGGTTAAATAGCAGGACAGATTGGGTTCTATAGCCTTGGCCGGCAACCAGTCTACCGCAGAAAGCAATGGCAACCTACTGTGGGATAATCTCCTGCCCAGTCAGTCATGTCTCTTTCGAGACATGATCGCCCAAGCGTGTATCACGTATGGCACTTTAACTGACTGACTATAAATAAGCTGCAAAGAATTGTAAATACAAATCAATTTTCAAATAAAGATATTTTCCTTCTGATTATCTGATATTTGGAATTTTTCACCATAACTTTCCCACAAATTGATAAACTTATGAATCTGTGATATAATAGGGTTTATGAAACACAGTAGGATTAAATAGTTTGAGAAATAAAAAGTGGCATGAAGCAGGCTGATGATCCACACTTGTAATTAATAATATAATCACTTCCCTCTCCTGCCCATCTTTGGTTAGACGAATGAGATTACACTGAACGTACATGGAAATAAAAAATACTATTAGAACCATAAAGAATCCAAAATGCGATTTTGTTTAAGTACTTTGCACTTACATAAGTGAAGATAGGCACCAAGAAGAGTTTTATGTGAAGAAATTATGAAAAATATTAGAAGAGCCGAGACTCATTTATAGAAATTGCTGTGTTTTGTATCTCCAAAATGATCTGATTCATGACGTTTTTCTTCCCAGATATTCAGGGTCACAAAGCAGGTAAGATTAGACAGTCTTCTAGTTTTGCACATGTGATTTTTTTCCTGCTCCTTTGAAATTGCATTATTTAATAGAAAGAAATCTTTGTTTCACCCTTAAAAATCAAATTCAAGGATCATGAACACCAGCCATCTTGCAAAAAAACTTGTTAAAAGTTATTTGCAAAAAGGAAACCATATTCATCCATTACTATTAGAATCAATCAGTTAAGTGCCATACATGATACATGTTTGGGTGATCATGTCACAAAAGAGACATGACTCACTGGGCAGATTTTCCAGTCGTAGGTTGTCATTACTTTATTCGATAGACTAGTTGCCAACCAAGGCTATAGAACCCAATCTGTCCTGTTATTTGACCCATAACTGGAGGGAAGAAACAGATTAATATCTTTCCCAAGGGTATTTGCACATAAGTGAATGCAAGGAATTCAACTGGAATTTGAACTCGGCTCCCCTGATTTCTCATTCAAAGTCGATATTCACTGCACCACAACACACATCCTACAATTAGAATACTCTGGCAATAAACCCTCTTAACTTCAGAAAATGAGAAATGTTGGTGATTCTTTGCAATATTTAGCCTTTGCTAGCAGATAATTGATGTAATGTAAGCAAAACCCATAGTAAAATGCATGACAACATAATGCAAAAACTTCTGAAAGAGTTAGATTGATCTAAGGAATATAGACACTTCAGAACACTACTGTACTGCAACAATTGTTCTCTGTTGGTATCCATAAATAATAACACAAATCTTTAACAAATAGGAGTGAAAGGCCATCTATAAAGAGACTTAGATTAACAGGGCAGCAGCTAAAGACAGTGGGAAGTCAAAGAAAAGAAACTGATTCAAAAAGAGCGAGTAATCTTTATTAGATGGCTTGAGACAATTTGGTATGTAAATATAGGTACCTCCACTCATTTTGGTTTCCTACATTTCAAATAAATTTTAATAAATAAAAAAAAAAAGCTTTCGATTTAGCTTTAATTGAAAGCTAAAAGATTAAATTTACTAATTCCAGTAAGCAAAATACTCTAGTGTATTTCAAACTAAAATCATATTGATTGCAATCTAAAATTTTCAGATCTTTTAAAAAATTTCACTTTTTTATCCATTTTTGATTGATTGACATATTTTGTAAACAGAAGCTAATTCTGGGTTTTGAAACTCTTGCAAAATAAAATAAACACCATTAACACATTATTTTAGTAAAATTAGCAAATTTAAAGTTACCTTAATCTGATTTGAAACAAGTATTACTTGCTTATTACCTGAAATGTAATAAAAGCATTTCTTAATCACGGTAGTCCTTTTATCAGTGTTATCATACTGAGGTGACAAATGATTTACTTACATCTAGAAGCTGTCAAAAAGCTAAGTATGGTGGACCAGAACTGACATCATAAATGTATCTAAATTAAGTGAATGTTTCGTTTTTGGCTTTTAAATACATAGTAAAATTAAAAATTCCACATAATATTTTCAGTAATTATCTAATATTTTATAGAATTTTAGTTAGTTTAGCTTTATAGACTTATATTTGAAGATGCTTTCTGAAAAATAAAAATTAAAATAATATAAAACTTTCTTTTAAATTAATTTGACAATTTAATAACAGAATGAAATTATATAACAAGACAGAGGTAACGCAATAATTTGTGAAATGTTAGGGTATCTATTTTTATTTTTAATATCTATTTTTCATATTATTCTTTATTAGATACCTTCACAAATTGTGAATTTCACAATTACTTTTTTAACAAAATGAGAAAACTAGGTATTAAAAATTAATACTCTCAATTTTGAAGGGATGTTTTGCAAAGCCTGTTGAATGTTGAAACATACACAAGAAACACAAAAGTGAAATGAAAGAATTGTATCCTGCCAAAAAATGTTTAGTTTCTTTTTTTTCCTGTAAGTAGTGCAACCCTTGAAGCATGTGACCCTTTAATAATATTGGACTTAGAAATACCTGCTTTTCAATTTTTAATTAGTAAATACAGTCTTCACTTATTAACTTAATAACCTAATTGAAACATGATTGGCAGAAATTTTAAAAGATTTATTAAACTTTATAAATTATTATAATAAAGAATAAATAATAAAAACAATTCTAAAAATTCATCAAAAAATATTTTCTCTTCAGACTATGATATCTTTAATTTATATTGTATATAAAAGCAATGCAAAGTTTACATAAATAAAAAATGGCATAGTTTTATTGTATTTTTGTTTTCCCAATTCAGAGCCAATTTTCAGAAAAGGAGCTTCTTTTAGAGAAAAAGAAAGGATGATTAACATTCCCCAAGCAATTCGGCATTTAACTAATAAAACGGGGGGGGGGGGGGGTATATGTAAAAATATATCTTTACCAAGATTTTATAAAAATGATTTCAGTCATTCGTGAGTCCTGAAAGTTTTATCAAAACCTAACCATTGTTTGATGTTTACAAGAATTTCCAATTTAATGTTTTTCACCAGCAAAAAAGTGAGTTGTGTAATATTTCTGTATTTGCTGTAGTAAACTTTTGTAAACATTGAGCCACTCACTGACAAAAGAAAAACAAGATTTTTAACAAAAATTTCAAGCGTGTTAAAAAATAATTAAAAATACTTTGATCTTTCCAATTTGTCGATAAAACTTTGGGACATTTTAGCATCATGCTATCCTGTTCTTTCAGCAGATGAGTGGAGGTACTTATGTAAATATTTCAATCTGTGTCCAGTTTGTTTGTAATAGTTAAAAAAAAAAAAAATGACAATTATTCAGTTGCATTTTAGAAGGCTTTCATTATTTATATAAAATTATTTGTAGTAAGGCTCAATATGTTGCTAAATGAAGTAATGTGGTTAATACAATTGTTAGACTTTATCTTACATAAGTAAATTTTATTATTAATAGTCTTAATTTTTAACCTGAAAGAATAATCTTAATTCACAACATAGAAAGCATTGTGGAAGCCTTTTTAAACTCTTATATAAAATAAATTCAAATTTATGATATCCACAGTTAATTGATTGTAGGAAAATTTTAAATTGAGTTTTATTAGTGTATATAACTTTTTCTAAAACATACAAGTCTAAAAGAAATCACTATTAATTTAATGATGCATTTTATAAACACTAAATTACTTCAGTTATATGCAGCAGATGCCTGTTTTTTTAGTGAAATCATTTTCCATGTTAAATTAATCATTTCATTCAATTTTTTTTTCTTTTTTCCATAAAATACTTAAGGTTTGTAAATATAATATATAATAAAATAACATGACCCTGTAATATTTCTAAAAAAAAATTTAAGACCCCCCCCCAAAAAAAAACATTTTAAAATCAGTTTCTGCACTCATACAAAAAAAAAATTCCTAGAAAACATAATCTTATTTTGGCAAATTTAAAAAAAAAAAAAAAAAAAAAACGTTTTGAAAATATGGATGTAGATCAAAGATAATGTTCCACCCCTTCCAAATACACTATGTCACTGCACTGATTAAGTGGAAGTGGGTTTTATAACAAGTTTTAACCTAAAAATGAATGAAGAAACTAAACGAGGAAGATTATTTTTAATAATCTTTTTTTTGTTTCATTTTATTTCTTATCTTTACGAAATGCTATATTTCTCTCATTCATTTATGAGAAATATAGAAAAATGTTTTCTTCTTTCAACATTATGTAGTTTTCCAGCTATTTAAAGAAATTTTTTTAATTCACTTTCTACACTTATAAAAAAAATTCTAGAAAATATACTTTATCTTATTTTCAAATATTAAAAAAAACCTCAAGAAAATTTAACACAAAAGCAACTCAAACTAAATTAGTATTCCCCTCCCTACAATGTCTCTGTCTACCTGATTAAGTGGAAGTGGGGTTTTTAAACAATACTTGTAACTTAAAAATGAATGAAAGGAAAAAGAGCAAGATCAAAGCAATACATTTTTAATAATCTATTTATATGGTTTTATTTTATAACTTATTTTTATGAAATGGTACATTTCTCTCTTACAGTTTAGAAATAAAGAAAAAAAGTTTTCTTCTTCAAACATGAGACTACAGTTTAAAATCAAGACACATTACAATTCTCTCTGATTTTTTCATCAAAATGTTTTAAAAATTTCATCTGCTCCCCCAAAAAGAAAAAGAACGACCCCAGTATCTAAAATTTGTGCAAAAGCTAGAGTTGAACAATTTCCCCGAAGACTTTTATGCAGAAGATAATATGCTATTTTGCAAATTTTGTCTACATAGTGTCGATATTTTTAGGATTGATACAATCAAAGACCACATTAGGTCAAAAGTGCATATGAGAAAAAAATCTTCAACTGAGTCATCTCAAGTGAAGCAAAAAAACAATTTCCACAATGTTCAAAAGTAAAGACAAACGAGATGAATTTATTCTTGATTTTTTTAAAATGTGCACTTTATCGGACATTCCTCTGCACAAAATTGATAAAATGAGACCATTTTTATTAAAATACTGTAAGGAAGGTGGCTCTATTCCAAGTGTAAATTGTATTAGGGAGCTTCATCTACCAAAATTATTTGCTGGTCACTTAGCTGCTTTAAAATCCAAGCTTGCGAACGAATGGATTAGCATTATAACAGATGAAACAACAGACTGTCGTGACCACAGCATTTTAAATATTATTGCAAACATTCGTGGTGAGTCATTTCTTATTGATGTTGTTACCCTGTCAGAATGCAATCATCAAACAGTAAGTCAAGCATGTGTCCAAGCTGTAACTCATTTTGACATAGAATTTGATAAGATCCTTGCCTTTGTAACAGATTCTGCAGCCTATTGCAAAAAAGCTCATAGAGAAGTCTTAACAAATATATTTAACAACAGCTACCATGTGTTGTGTTTGGCACACATTTTAAATCTAGTTGGTGAAGTATTCTCAAATTGGCCAGCATTTGATGATGTTACCCAGCTCACTACTTTCATCAAATCAGCCTTTTTTAGAAAGCCGAGTCGAAAAAGCGATATTTGAAATGGCTTGAAAATTATTTACCTAAAGAACAAGTGAAACTACCTCCTGTCCCAGTGGCAACTAGATGGAATTCCTGGTTTAATGCTGCCATATATCATTCATCTTTCATACAATTTTATGAAGGATTCTTTAAGCAAGAAAAGAGTCATGGCCTTGCAGTGGAGAGAATTCTTGAATTAGTAGTTGATGATCGACTACATCATGCCTCTTACCTTAATCTGCGCCTAAATCTGTATTTTATTACAGAGAACTGCACACGTTTAATAAAAGCTTTGACAAGCTTAGAAGAAACTAAGTCTCCACTTGCGTGTGTTGCTTATAATATAATGGAAGATGTGAAACAATATTTACATGCTGGTATATCAAAATCCACATTTGGCCTTGAAACTGACCGTCTTCTGTCTGAACTAAAAACCGCAGAAAGGGAGAAAGTTATCTCAAACTTTCAAGATTTGTTCAGTCTATCTTTTTCTAAATTGAATAAATACCTGGAAGCCCACCCTGTGTATAACTTTTACAATGAAGCTCGTATATTTGATCCAAGACAACTACCCTGTATAAGTCACAATATGGATAGATTTGCAGCTATTAAAGACTTTCAAAATCCTTCTACTGAACTTGTAGAAGAATTCCAAATTTATGTAAACTACAAAGATAACTTACCAAATCCTTTTAATATACCAGCATTTTGGAATGCAAATAAGAGCAGATTTCCTCTTCTACAACAGATTGCTGATAAAGTCATATGGATACCTGTTACTAGTGTTGATGTTGAACGTTCATTTTCTCAATATAAACATTTGATGAATAAAAAACGTGAAAATCTAACCTCTGAGAACACCAAGCAATTGACAATGTTGTACTTCAATGGAGACTTAGAAAAAAGATTTACTGATTGCTAATTTTTTAATTTGGAAAATATTGAATTTCAAATTTTTTAGCTGTTTTTCAGTTTGTCATATTTTTTTTAAATATTTGAATTAATGTTTAAATTTTGTTAGAGTCTTTATTATTGTGATTGAAATAAGGTTTTGCAAAAAATTGTAGTTAATTTTTTTTTAATATACTTGGAGTTATTTGTTGTTAATACTTTCTGAGATGATAAAAATTTCAACATGTAAAAACCTCTATTTCTTCAAATAGAATAAAAGTTTGAAATGTTTTATAAGTTTTAATTTTTCTTAATTTTTCTCATAAAAGTATTATAAATTCAATAAACCTAATAACTAAGGAAAATTAAATTTTGCAAATGTGAAAACGGAAAAAAACTGAATTTACTAAAAGTGAAAACGGAAAAAAACGGAATTTACTAAAAGTGAAAACGGAAAAAAACGGAATTTACTAAAAGTGAAAACGGAAAAAAACGGAATTTACTAAAAGTGAAAACGGAAAAAAACGGAATTTACTAAAAAGTGAAAACGGAAAAAAACGGAATTTACTAAAAGTGAAAACGGAATCAAGGAAAATTTGAAACGGAAAATCGGGGTCCCTAATTATCCCATAATGATACTAAGTATTAAATAGATGAATTGATGTTCACTCTGCATTACAGTAAAGACAAGAATTTCATAAATATACTTATATAAATGTCAGCCACTCCACCTCTAATACTTTCATATTTATTTCAGTTGGAATGGTCTTAAAAAAAAAAAAAAAAAAAATAAAAAAATAATATTGTTCTTCTATAACCTAGATATTTTGATTTTACTTACTTGGTGAAATCAGCTTCCATATCAACCAGGGTGCTCCAATGATAATTCCAAAGAACATGATGATTGGCCATGAACTTAAATGTCTACTATTCTTGGAGAATGCTTTCTGTGAAACCAGACCGCCAACAGCCTCGTTCCAAGCAGCATCTGCCTTCCCAGGTGGACTCAACCTTAGAATCTCTAGCACTTTGCGCACCAAGTATCTTACTGTTCTGATTATGGCAAGAGCAGATACCATGTGACATATTTGGGATTTAAGCCTTGAAAGATTATCAGCCACTCCAACAACTGCCCGAAAGGAGCTGTACAAGGCTTGGAATGTGGAGTCTAACATCATGCTCACCGAAGTAAAAGCTTGCACTATACTTTCAATTGATTGGAAGGCTTGCCGGGAACTGTCTTCAACTTGATGATAAAGACTGTTGTAATTAATAGCATTTGAAGATGAAGGACCATAACTGAAAAAAGAAGTCGACTGAAAATTAAGTGACAGAATACAATACTATTGTACGTATGTAGAGAAATATATATATATATATATATATATATATATATAAAGGCAAGATGTGTGTGTTTGTGTGTGTGTGTCTGTATATCCTTTATACAAATCCACAATTTTTATCAGATTCTCACCAGACTTCACACAAATATTCTTTAGGCTTCCAGTCAGGTCATGGGCTACTTATTTTTTTCCGATCACCACCCCCGATATTGGAAATCAATATCCGATCAGTTTTGATCAAGATCAGGATTTCAGCCCTTTTATCGTGGTTCTTGCTGCTGAATTTGCTCTAACTTGGTAAAATTATAGTTTTTAGTCACAAACATTAGTAGATCTTCTCAGACAACTCATTTTCCCCGATATCAGAAATCAATACCCCCAATATTCTATCAAGTCTGATCCAAAACCGATATTCAGCCATGAATATAGCTCATTTTCTCCAATCTTACTCCCAATGGGTATGATAAGTTTTCATGGCCTTACTTAGGTTAGTTTATCCTTGGATGACTTATTTGACTCTGATATCCTACTGGGTTTGATCAAAATCAAGTTTACAGCCTTTTTATTTTGGTTTTTGCTTCAGGTTATACTCTAAGTAGGTATAATTGTACGTTTTTTCTATGTTTTTCATGCCAATGTCCAAAGAGTTTGAGCTCCAGGACCATGGATTAGTTTTAAAGTTTTCATTACACCTGAGCAACACCGGGCTATACTGCTAGTAAATGATAATTAACAACACATTTATTAAAACATATTTGCCAACAAATCAAATTGCTCAACTGAGATTCAAACTCAAAAAGCTTTTACTTCCCATAAAGCACTACAGAAAAATAATTACTAAATAATTTCATCCAAGTTAATTTTTGGAATTCTTTAAAAAAATAGATCACTTTCGACTTGGCATCGATATAATTTTGCATTTAATGACTATAGATAAATCACATTTTTTGCCAAGAACTTTGTGAAATGTTAGAAAATATATCAAAAACATTAAAAGAAAAAAGAAAAGGCTTTGATAAATCATTCAGTGCCATTTTCACTATCTTGAATATGAATGAAAATTATTCTGAACAGGATTATAATGTTCAAGAAATATACTAAATGATAACGACAAAAATAACATACATAAAATACACACATATCAGGTCATCCCATAAGTAATGTCTGAAATTTGATAGCAATATATTTATATTTATTCTATTGTTAGATGCATAACCAATAACAGATCATTATACTTTAAGCTCGTCTGATTTTATACAATTTTTAACAAGTTACAAAACAATTGAACTATCTTCCAGAAGATAAACGTTTAAAAAGCACGTAAAACATGTAATGATTTACATGTTTAGAAAAAGCAATAATGCAAGCTAAAATATAAAAAAATATATATGTAAAAGCAAGCTAAAATATTCATGACGATACTTTAGACAAAAGAAATTGCTGAAAATGATTAAAAAAAAAACAAAAAAAACAAATGATTACTACAGATTAAGAGATTTTCAATGAATAAGCCAACCTGATGATTTTAACAATGACCTCCTTTTTATTTTTCAACAATAGAATTAGTAATATTACAATTAGAAAATTAGTTAAAACTGAATTCAAGTCATTAACCATCATCTGCAACAACTTGAAAAGTTACCTAAATTCAAAAACTGGCTTCACTATGATTTGACCAAAACCATCTAAAAAAAAAATAAAAAATAAAAAATAAAATATATATATATATATATATATATATATATATATATATAGGAGTGTATCTTTAGACTCTCAAGAATATATTTGATCATTTTTTAACAGGTTAGTGACTGGTGATGAAAAATGAACATTTTACAAGAATATAAAAGAATACAGATAATAGCATAGTATCAGGCAAAAGCACTATGTAAAATGGAAGGAAAGATTTATTGCATAGTGGAATTGCATTGTTGCTGTTCATGGAGCTGTCTGTTGCAGCACATAGTGCATTTAAACAACTAGAGAGAGCATTTAAACAGCACTTTGAAAGAGGTCCAGTTTCATCAATTGTAAAGGTGCAGTATTTAAACATGATAATGCATAATTGCATACAATAAATATTATATCTGAAAAGATTAAAGACATCAACTTGGAAAAAATTCCACCCATGCTCCAAATCTTGCTCTATTTAATCATGAACTATTACTATGCTATGTCCCTTCAGGATGTAGACGTTACATAGATTCTTTTTTTTGGTTTTTTTTTTAATCTATGAATTGTCAAAATATAGAAGAGTATTTTAAAATGCACAAAAGAGATAGAAAATACCCTCTCTACATGTTTTTCCTACAAAAAATTGAAAGGAGGCAATTAATAATGATGGGCCATGGTATTTCTGAATGATATTTTGATTTAATCCAATCATTCTTTTGGAATAGTGAAATGAATGTTGTTTTGTATGGGCAAGCTTTCACATCTTTTCACACTCTATCCTAGGGTCTACACTGTTTCTGGTCTTCATCAATGATTTCCCTGATGTCATCAGTTCCTAAGTAGGAACAAATACAGATGACACCAGCATTTACTCCCATCTCAATAGGAAATCTACCAAGGCTGACAAAGTGAACCTGGCTGCAGCTCATGAAAGAGACCTCCAATCAGTAGTTAAATAGGGCAGAAAATGGCTTGTTAATTTGAATACCTCTTTAAAAAAAACTGCCTTTCTTTAATCACCATAGAAAAACTTTCCTGTCAGCCAACAACATGGCTGAAGCAAATCTCCCTGAGAGCAATACACTGCACCTCTTTGGCCTCCAACAACATGGCTGAAACAAGTCTCCCTGACTGCAATACACTGCACCTCTTTGGCCTCCAACAACATGGCTGAAGCAAATCTCCCAAGAGCAACACTTTGCCTCACTTTCTCAAACGACCTCAAGTGGAACGACTATGTTGAATCTCTAGCTGCATCTACTACAAGGAAGGTTGGGTCTCTGTGTCAGGCCAGGAAGTTTTTCTCATCAGAATCCATTTTGCACATTTATAAATCTACTATTTGTCCATGCATTGAATACTGTTCCCATATTTGGTCAGGTGCTCCTGCTATTCATCTCAAGGTTCCCAACAAAATCCAAAGAAGAATCTGCAACGTAATCAGTCCTGACTTGGCATCTCCACTTCAGTGACTTTCTCACTGACATTTACTTACTTCCCTGATAGCTACAATTACCAAAAATTTAAATGCAACATCAATTGCTATCTTCTTGAATCCTGTACTTCTTTTAGCCTTTCTTCAATACCGCCTGTACCCAGTTTTTTCTCTTACTGTAATCTCCTGCACACTAATGGTGGTCCCACCTTGTTTGAGGTGAAATGATTAAAAAAAGAAAAGAAAGAAAGAAAAGTTCTAATTAAACATAAATTTTTTTTTATATTTTTCTGAACCTAAATTCAGACATTTTTTTATACAAAGACCTGATATAGAAAAGTTAAAACTATTCTGAAAAATATTAAACAAACCTGTTATAACCATAATTCAATCCAATGCCAGAATAGTATGGCATATAAGGATTGCTTCCATAGTTCGTGGCCCCATATAGATTGTAGGAGTTGAAAGTAGGATTAGTTCGATAAACCGGGATCCTGTTTGTTTGTGAAAGGTTTGGTCTTGGAGGTAAGGGAGGAGGACCAGAAGGATCAGGTACAGATCCGCCTCCACCTGCCGGGGAAGTAAACCCAGCAGGAATATTTGCTGTACTGCCAAAATAAAATAAAATCAACATAAATCTATAGTTATCAAATTTTGTAAATGCTGTATGTCTTCCAACTTTGTAACTCTGGTTATCAAAAGCTGTAAAAATGGTTTTCATATTTTCACTTATGCCTAATTTATTAATTTAACAATAATTATAGAAATCCAATGCATTTTGATTCAACAATACATAATCAATCTTCCTAAAGTTATTTGTTTTGCTGATCTCCAACAGGATGAAACCAACTAATGATAGACACCTTGTATTTCTATGAATTAATAATTATGATAATGTTTTGATATTATAGTGTTATTAGAAGTACAACTCAGCAAGAAAAAAGAAATTAAAAAATGCAATAATAATCAAGCCTGTTGTTCTGAAATCTAAACATTTCATACAGTCTATTGTTATATTTGCTATAAAAGAAAACTCTAGAGCAAAGAGCCTGTCAGTGAGTGAACTTTTATAAAATTTAATATACATTCAGAACAATTTAGATGAAAATTTATAAATCTAATCTAATCTAATCTAAACTTATTTACAAATGGAACTTTGTCTGTCTGTCTGTTTGTGTGTGTGTGTCCGTTACCTATAGACTCCGAAACAGCTGAACCGATTTTCTTGAAAATTTACACAGTTGTACTATAAGTGTCTGTGAGTGTTCTTAGCTAGGTTTTGTGTCGAGGTACCCCCGATAAATATCAAAAATCGATAATAAAAAAAAAATCGGGTTATAGAAGGAGTGGTCCGATTTTAATCAAATTTGATACACTCATAGACAAAGACATAAGAAACGATATTCAGAAGTTTCAAGCTTGCAGTTCTTACAATAATGCAGAAAATCAATAATATATATATATAAATAGCAAGATGTTTGTGCGTGTGTGTCTGTTTTTCTGCCTGTATGTCTATTTTTTTCAGCCCTTTTATTTTAGCTTTTGCTTCGGGTTTGGCTCTAAGTAGGTATAATTGTAGTTCTTAGTCTCAGCCATGATACCATTTACTCAGAGGATTTATTTAGCCTTCAAAAATCAGTTTACAACGAAAAAAACTTAATTGATATCGATACCAGGAAATCAAAATTTGACTTACATCCATTCATTTTTCTTTCAGTCTACAGTTTCGCTTTAACTGGAAACAACTATTGCTTTTTAGTCTTTCATGCCAACGTCCAAAGAGTCTGAGCTCCAGGACCATGGATTAGTTTTAAAGCTTTCATTACACCCGAGCAACGCCAGGCTATACTGCTAGTTATCTATATAAGAAATAAAACTACCAAATACTGTTTTTCACATACTGTATATTTTTATGTAAAAGATGACCTTTAAATACCAAAAATCACTCTTAAAAACTGGGGATAATCTTATACCAGAATTCTGAAAAAGAAACCTTAAATTCTGAGTGATGTTTGTCAGTAGACTAACGTTGGCCTTGATGTGATAAGCAATAACTTACATGAAAAGATTCACATTATTAAATAAACTCTACCTTATATATTACTGGCATAATTCCATATCAATTAAATCAACTCATATCCATACAAGTTCAGCAGAGAAAATGTAAACAAATTAGGATTGAGAAAAAAAAATGTTGAAAGTGAAATGTACTATTACCAAACATTATTATAATGTTATTAGCAATATTTTGTGATTGCTGAAGCACAAGTAAATGGCCATTAGTACACCCGGTTTTTTGTTTACATATAGAAGAAGAATCAGTATTCACAAGAGATTACATGATATAGAATCAGTTTCAATATCTTGTTTATTTTGAATTTCTAAGGATACAGTATGTAACATTTACAATAACATCCTCTTTACATAATCAATAAGCAGCCGTCTTATACTACAGATATATAATGAATTCATGAAAATTGGCTATATTTTTTTAACCCCTTTATCTAAAGGTCATTTTATACACAGAAATATACAATATATGAGAAAAAGTCAAAAATTATCTGTACTTTCCCCATAACATATCTTTAGGCTTGTCACACTGCCTTCTGCTCATGTGTGCTTATATTTGATACTATTATGTTTGAACTTGATCATTCCAATTTTTCTGCTGCTGTTACAGTGTAAACATGAACACTGCTAGCAGTGTGCACCAAGGAGGAACAAAGAACAGTGATCCGATTTTTCTGGTCAAAACTGTGTCGGGTTCTGAAATTCATCAGAGGATTTAACACAATCCAGTGATAGTGCATTACTGTATGAAAGTGTGTGTGAGTGAATCAAGAACTTTTAAAATGGCTGGAAAAGAGTGATGCACAAATGTTGTATATCGACAAACAACAAACACGCATATATATAAAAATATAAGTTATATTTTTATTAATGATGATGAACCGTGTAGCCTAGGGAACAGAGAGTGAGAGAGCGCGCTTCTAAGGGTTGACGGGAGTGTCGTCGTATCTGTTGTGTCTCTCTCTCTCTACTGCTACTCTGGTCTGTCTACTGGTGAATCCGTGCGCCGAGGTCTTTTTATAATCTCCAAACCGGGACTTTTTCTTCCGGTTTTGCCTCGCCCACGCACGCAATTCTCAGAGACACCTGTTCTGTTTGCCTCTGTAGCCATTTCCGCTACTGCCGGAAATAAGGTCAAACAAACATCCATTCCTTTCAACGACCGGAAACACCCTCGCTTGCATCAGCCTTCCTCGGGTGGGGCCAGATTGTTATATTACACAAAGAAGAAGCAGGGCACTCATACACCTCCACCACTGATGAGAAGATTCAGCAAACTCAAGAGATGGTAACAGTAAACCAGTGATTTATCATCGATGAGGTAGCATGTTCTCTGCTCATTTGAATCACTGTTCTTTGTTCTTCCTTGGTTCATATAGAGAAGACTTGTAAACAGAGAGATTGCCTGCTGGGTTTGAATGTTATTGGACTCTAGTTCTTTTGCATAATTTTTTTTTTTTAACCCCTCTCATTATCTTTTATTTTCTAAGATTAAAGTAATTCCCAGAAATTAAACTTGAAAAGATCTGAGATGAAACCAATTGTTTTTTAGTTTTTAGTATATAAAAATGTCATCAAAATTTCACTTGTTCCTTGCTATATATATATATATATATATATAGTAAGGTAAATTGATAAATATACATATGAGGGTGTACATATGTATAGTATTATTCAGGTGTTAATAAAAGTGCTCAATGTATGAACAGAGGTGTATCATATATCAATAAATATACATGTTTTTCTACGTCTATGGCATGCCCGAGTTTCATGCATTATTCAATCATCAGGTGCATATTTCAAACTGACAGTTTAATAGATTTGAATTTAAGTTCACTCAATGTTCATGGAAATTAAATCTTATAAAGTTAATTTACTACTTTTTTAATAACAATATTAAAAATTTAAATATTCAAATATTACATGTACACAAATGTAAAAAATGTAATAATAATTATCATCCGAATTAATTTGAGCTATATAAACAATACTTTTGGACATACACTGACCATTCAATTAAAAACAAGGTAGGCTGAAATAAGCAGAAATCACAGAAAAGTAATATAAATTGGTTTAACCCACACTTCAGTGGTAACGCCCAAATTAACATTGGTAAACTATTCCTTAACTTAATTCATAAACATTTCTACTGTTAAATATTCGTTAGACAATATTTTTGAGAATCATGAAATTTTTGACAATAAAATGTATTTGTGCTCACTGACATATTTTGAGATTTAAGTGAAATGTATTTTGTTGAAAAAGGTCAGGTGCACAAAAAGGGAAAAACATTCTCGTATTCAGATGATAATTATGTTAAATTTTACTTTGAAAATACTTCTAACAGGTGGAAGATAAGATTTAGCAACCATATGTTGTCTTTAAACAACAGTAAATACAGCAAAAGTACTGCTTTATCCATATACATTATTGAAAATTAAAAAACAACAGTAAGAACCCAATTATAACCTGGAATATCATAGCTAAATCCAAACATTACAACGAAAAAGAAGTTAAATGTAATCTATGCCTTTCAGAAAAACTTGTCATCTTAAACCATATCAAGAATCCAAATTTTCTTAATAAAAAAGTGATTTAATAACCACATGCTATCATAGAAAAAAAATACTTAAATTCATAGACCCAGATTGATGTAGATTCCTCCATATGTTTGCCTCCTTTCTTTCTTTCTTTCTTCCCCTACAATATTACTTTAGCCAATTATGAATTAAACCCCTTTTATTTTTTATCCTTAATTTTAAATCTTACTTCTTAATTTTTCTTTTATCTTATTTTTATCTAAAATTTTAATTTTCCCTACATTTTTTATGTACATGTAATATTTGAATGTGTGTTGTGGTGCAGTGGTTATCGGCTCAGAACAAGAAATCGGGAAGCCATGTTTGAATTCCAGTTGAATTTCTTGCATTCATTTATGCACAAATACCCTTGGGAAAGGTATTAATCCATCTCTTCCCTCTGGTTATGGTTTAAATAACAGGACAGATTGGGTTCTATAGCCTTGGCTGGCAACCAGTCTACTACAGAAAGTAATGGCAACCTACTGTGGAATAATCTTCTGCCCAGTCAGTCATGTTTCTTTTGTGACATGATCACTCAAGCGTGTATAACATATGGCACTTAACTGACTGAATATTAAAATTTTTAAGACTCATGATTTATGCCCCTTTGATTTCTTCTCACTGCATTCTATTATTTTTTATTTTAATTTTAAATTTAAACTTTTACCCACATGTAACCGTAGAATATTTAAATTTTTAATCTTGTTATTAAAAAAGCAGTAACTTAAACTTTATAAGATTTAATTCCCACGAACATCAAGTGAACTTAAATTAAAATCTATTAAGCTGTCTGTTTGAAATATGCACCTGATGATTGCATAATGCATGAAACTCCAAGTCATGCCATAGATGTAGGATAATATATATTTTAAATCCAAAAAAGAAAGTGTATATAGGTAAAATCCCCAAAACCAAATCCTATTAATATTATCACTATTAAAAATTATCCAGGTGGAAAGCTCGATGTAAATAGTATTATCTATTTTACAGAGCCAAATCCATTGGACACATGGCCCAGTGGATATAGATATATTGATTAGTTCCTGTGACATGACCCAAAGAGTTGTGAGTTCAATACCAGGCTACAACAGGGTTAGAGGGAAATAACTCGTGATACCAGAAGAGGCACTACTCCACAAGGAATGAAGATCATATACCCAAGTGATTGTAATAAAGTGTTCGGTTCGAAATTCCTAGCACCTGAAACAGGCCAAAGCATACAACAGTCGAAACATCGTACAAATGGCAACAAAGAGGACAATAGTCCGAATAATGTAAATACTGTAAAACTTATCTCTATTATTGTACTGGTGTGTTTTGCCTACAATTTACAACATATTTATTTCAAGTTTCAGTACAGTGAATAATTGTGTTCTCAGTTCAAGTTTGGATTTAATGTATATTGTAACAGAGATTACCTATTACGTTTTTTTTTTTTTTCAGAACTACAGCAATATTTTTAAGCAAGAAGACTATCTATTTTCAGAAATCTGAGGTGATTATTAGCAGGTTAATGATGTAACCAATATTCACTTGTAAATTCTCTGTTGCTCAGTCTCTCAATCAAATAATAGATTTCCCTACTCATTTCCCTAATAATTCTAATTAACATGCTTTTTTTACTTGATTTGTTCCTTACTACCTCTCCTGTTAAGCATCATAACTCAGTCCATTTGGCAATTCAGTAATTTGACTTGTCTGTTAGACATGAAACTCCTATTCCTAAGACTTCTTTCTGTTACCAGTGTACTGATTCAGATTCATTTTCTTTGCTATGCACCTTAGAATTAAATTTTGAACCTTCTTATTTAAAATTGGACCACTGAGGCAACTACTTGGGTAAAAAGCTGGCATCAATGTTTTTCTGTCATATTAGAAATACCAAGGTGAAACCACAATCTTCTTGGTTTACACCTGCCTCTTTAGCTACTATAGCCCACGGGAATTACTTTTTCCAGCTGTACAGACATAATAGTTCTGATTTCAACAAATACCTCTCTGTGTCCATTTGTAATAATTGTAATGTACTCAATACAACTCCTTTCATAGTTACTGCTATCATCTCTAAACAGAGCATGCAGACTTTATATCCTGGCAATAATCCTAAATAAACATGCTCCTGAAATGGCTCCTGTTCTTTCTAAATTCTTCAATAAATGCCTAAATGCCTTGCTGATTCTTGCTTTCCTGATTGTTGGAAATCCTCTTCTGTAGTTCCTGTTTTAAGAACTCAGGCAAGCTATCTGATCCTTCTATCAACCTGTTAGTCTTCTACCTTTTTTTTTTGGCTAGAGGCTTTAATCAACTCCAAATTAGTTAAGTATCTCACCTCACAGGGTCTTCTTCAGAAAAACAATATGGCTTTCAATTTTCTGAGTCTACTGCTCAAAGAGTATGCCAAGCTTTTGATAAGAATAGTGAAGCTAAGGCTGTTGCTTTGGATATCCTGATGGTGTTTATCAGGGTTTGGCATGCTGGTCTTCACAAGTTGAAAGGTTATGGTATTTTTAACAAATTTATGATTTGATTTAATCTTTCTTATCAAATCAGTCACACATCTAGATTTTTTTCAAATGTCCCCCACCATCACCACCACCAACAACAACAACCAAAAACAACCCCAGAGCTTTATTCTTGGACCTACTTTGTTCTTAATTTTCATCAACAACTTTCCCAATAACATCTATTCTCGACTCAGTATTTATGCTGATGGCAACTATTTACTGCTGTCTTAATGTTAAGTCTGATCGGCTTGATACAGTCAAGTCAAATTGGCAGCTGATCTTAAAATGATTTGCAATTCTATTGGTAACTGGGGAATGGAATAATGCCTCCAAAACAATACTGCTCTCTTTTAATCATTTGAGAATATCTTTTTTGCCTTCCATTCTGCTAAGTTCCAGGAAAGGCTTATGTTTTTCACTGGCATGAAGTGGAAAGATTATATTAAAGCAATTGCTAGATCTGCAGCTAGGTTGGTTTGTCATGTCACACTAGGCAATTTTTCTAGCACCTTTTTTATAAGTGAATCATTCGTCCATGAATTGAATATGGCTGCCATAGCTGTTCTGGTGCTTCTGCAATATATTTAGAGATTCTTGATAAAATCCAAAGAATAATCTGCAACATTACCAGTCCTGACCTGGCATCTCAGCTTCAGTCCCTTTCCCACTGCCATAGTGCAGCTTCCTTATGCCTTTTCTAGAAATATTTTCCTGTTGTTTGATGAGCTTTCCTCTCTGGTACCTAGACTTAAATTTAAACACTAGATTAACAACTAGTGTCATAGTTTTTCAGTCGAAATTGTTAGAGGTAAACAAGTTCTATGTTAACAGTTTCTACTCCTGTACTTCTTACTTGTGGAACTATTCTTGTTTTTCAATCAACTTTGTTCTTCATAAATTTAAATGCAATGTCAATCATCTTTTTCTGATTCCTTGATTCCTGTTCTTTTATTGCCCTCTCTCCTTAGTAATGCTTTTTTTTATCAAATTCTTTCACTCTTGGTAACAGGTTAAGTCTTATTGACTTTATTGCCTCACTTGGAACAAAATAATTAAAAGATTGTAAGAAATTTTACACATACCAATTTGTTGTATTTGTGCTCTAAAAGGAATTATAGCAAGGACAAAGTATTTTATGATGGTGTATTTTTGAAAGAAAGTTGAATATTGGATTTCTCAATTTATTATAACTGGAGCCATTGACCCTTTCTGGGTATAATACAATGAGACAAGAGACAAATTGAGTTATAAGAATAAGGTCTGGTTTTGTTTTGTTTTCATCTGTCATTTTTGACCTTTCAAAGCTAGTTTCAAATGAAAACAAAAGGAGTAAATTTCCATTTATATCAGTGCAGAAACAAATATTCCGTAATTCATTTGGGCTGTGTAAGTTAAGTTTTGCTTAAAACAGCAGATTGTTTACAAAATGGTAAACTAAACATTGTGTGCATGAAATATGAGAAACAACTGATTAGATTTTATCAAAACATCACCTATCCCCACCCACTGCCAACAAAACAATACATAAACCTAGGAGAGAAAGAAATACAAAGAGAAACACTGGACTGGAAAAAAAAAAAACTTTGTCCTACAAGGAGAGAAGATAGACAGTTTCCATTTGCACATTGACATTGCTTATACTTTACCTGCCAATCATTTGTCATTTTACATACAAACACGACTTACTGACTTCAGCCCCAGTTAAAAATACCCTTCACTGAATTCAAATAATTTCACCCCTGCATTTATGAGTATTACATTCAAAATTATAAAACCTGAAAAAGAACATTAAAAGAAGAGAAACAAAAAAGATTAATGTCACATATATGGGAATAAGAATCTTCATAAAGAAATTGTATTGTTTTGGTGAATGATGTGTGAAATACTCTAAGATTGGTAATTTTTCACCAATCTTGCTAAGTCTTCTAGCCAACAATACATCCTATGGTCATCATTTTTTCCTTCAGTAACACCATATCATATAATAATCATGGCTATTGATTGGACCATATTAGAAAACATATTTTATATCTTGTTCCATTAACAAAGTTATCTGCAATGTTGGGTAACTTTAATAACATCAATTTAAATATAAATTCAATGCATTAACAATGATTCAAATATAAATTTAACATATTAAATTGCTTACAACTTTCATTCCTGGTCATATTGACATCATCTTGCTTGAACCAATACACATCTGAATAAAATTTTCTGAAAAGATCCATCATGTTTTCATTTTTTCTATCTTATTTTTTTGTGTGCTTTCCTATTTTTGACTTGCTTCTGGTAACAGGTATCCCTTCAATAATCTATATAAAAATGAGCAATATCTATCATGGCAATGCATGCAATTTTCAAATCTAACAAGTATAGGAAATCTATACCTAACAAAATTTTGGAACTATCATTAACACCAGAATCTTTTTATAAATGAAAAGGTCTTCTACACAATGGTAAATATTCTGTAATAAAAAATAAAAAGTTCACAGCTTCTGAAAAAGTTTTTCTGCAAAAAAATAAAAAGTGATTTGTTTTCTTGCTAGATAGAATAGTTTTTTTGTGCTATTATAGCATGAAATCTACCTCAATATATTGTCTACCCAAGTGCAGTGTGCCCCTATCCTCACATGCCCATCGAGCAACAGGAGCACACACTCAGGCAATTGAGCGGTCATGACTGAATGATAAAACAATGATTCTCAAGAAAATGTGAGCTGTTGGTAGTCAGCTGTTCCAGTCACATCTTGCTCATTTTTGCTGGAGGATGATGAGAAAATTTTCCAATGATCTATTTATGCCACTCCTAGAAAATATACAAAGTGTTTATCACTAAAATAAATATATGCATTGTATTTGATAGCATGTTTATTTTATTTTATTTTTTTACTTCTCTAACTTTAATAGTATATATATATATATATATATATATATACACTGTTAAATATAAGAGACAATGAATGTCTATTATGTTTAATCATGAGCCATTCTAAACATCATATTTTGGTTTTAATTTCAGATGAAAATAAAGACAAAATTTCTCCAATGTAGTGTATCAATTTACATGCCCGTTCAGAGATTGTATCTCTGATACTAATAATAAACCCACTACATATATTGGTTTTACTACAACCACACTCTCTCGTAGACTTACCGGTCACCTTTCTGATCAGAGTTCAGTTAAACAACATTTCTTAGAAAAACATAGCCATGTAGGTAATATCAGACAGATTTTAGTCAACAATACAATAATAATCACTCATACACACAGTAAAAAGAACCTTCAGATACTGGAGGCCATCTACATTAAATCAAAACAACTCACACTTAATAAAATCATTTTTAAATCTGGTCATAGCACATTATATTGTATTTAAATATATGGTTCTGTTAACATTTCGAGCTCTCACGCGGCTTGACATCATAGAACCACATTACAAATTTACGAACTGCGTTTGCTATTTGGTAACTGTTATTGTTGCTTAGCAAAGTTTTATGTCAGCACAAGATAAATTCATCTTTGATGGTGGATGCTTTTATGTTAATGTCCCTGTAACCTCTCTAAAAATGACTCATGTGAGTCGAAAGCTTAGAACGAACTTAATAAAATGATATACAAATGTTGGAGAATTTTTGTCTTTATTTTCACCTGAAATTAAAGCCAAAATACGATGTTTAGAGTGGCTCATGATTAAACATAAAAGACATTTATTGTCTCTTATATTTAACAGTATGTTAGAAAATTATCTGCTGCCTCAATACATTATATAAGGTTTAAATAAATATATATACACATACAATAGTATAGTTCAATGCTGCAGTAGCCCTCATGCTATAGTAGTACCTTTTTTTTTTTTTTTTAAAGAAAATTTTTTGAGTTTTCTGTCATTCTTATCAAAGTTAGTCAACTTGAGAGTAAATATTAAACATAACTATGACAATTACAATATTATAGTTAAAGCAACACTGGTAGCAAACTGTCTGCATACGGATAAAAAATGAATTCAGCAAATTATACAAAACTAGAAAGAGGTATAAGACAAGCACATATCTTCTCATCAGACTTATTCAAATTCAACCTACAGTGAGGCAATTCTGAGAGAATTAGAAGTCCCACTAGGATTCATTATTGACAGCCACAATCTTAATGTCATTACGTAAGATATACAGAGACACAGAAAAGAAATTACAAGAACTCCTACAGAGGGCAGTGAAGAAAGTACTAAACATCAATTGCAAGACAGTAAAATGCATGGTCGTTAGTTGTTCTGAAAACAGAAACAAAAAGACACTTACATAACATTAGAAGAGACTGTCGAAATTTCTCGGGCATCTAGGAGGGCTTGGAATTTCTGACACAAATTTCTTCTGAATACTAAAACTTTAATTTAGTAATCGATTATTCTTCCTAATTTTTTTACTCTCATATTCCGAGTCCATGCGAGGTAATTTGGCCTTCGTTATAGAAATATAAAATGACGAAAAATAACAATAAGTTACGAACCAAAAATTGTACTAATCAATAATGATTCCCATCTTAAAGAATGTGTGTAGAGGGAAAATGTTCACAGATGTCAAAATAAGAATATTTTCCTTACTTCTATGAGATTATGAGCCGATAATATTTTGTTTTTCCCATATACTGAATCTGCTGAGTGTATTTTTCTTCACCTGTTCTTAAAGTTTTACCTTTCAGAAAAAGTAGTTGAAATAATATTCCATTTATTTTGGGCACTGTTTTCGTGTGCATGACTTTTCAAATCCAAAGATAGGGTTCAGAATATGAAGCTAGTTCCAAAAATTTAAAGTGAATGTAAAAAGAAATAAATCAGTACTTGTTCTGCAAAAATTGTTTGAAGCGCTAAAGAAGCTAAAATTTAAATAAATGATGGAAAAAAACGCAATCAAAATAGAAAAATGTTTTGGAAATAAATATTTCGGTGGTCATACCACTGATGATCATAAGGTGATCAGTGGTATGACCACCGAAATATTTATCGCCAAAACTATGTAAAACTAAAAAAAATATAGCAGTTTATGTTGATATGTTACAAAAACAAAAATCTCAAAAATTGATTATCAAAAAAAAGCAACATCGATTCTGTACAGAAATGAATGTAAAAAAAATAAAATAAAAAATCATATGCAAAATATTGAAAGGGACACGCACATCGGCACAAGGAAAGTTATGTGATCATGTTTTTAAATCAACACATGGCTTTTAATTTATTTTTTTTTATTACGTCGAAGTCAACAATAAATTTCAGATGTTTTTTTACGGTACTTCATTTATCATTGGAATGTTTTAATTTTTTTTTTTTTACAAATCACTAAGCATTTTCTTATAGTTTTATATGTTTTTTAACACACTTTCAAAAAACTTTATGAATAAAAATAATTTTTTTTTAAAATTCATAGAAATTTACAGTAGAGTTGTAAGAGATGAAAAGCAGCAAAAATATCACCCCCACCCCCATTTTTCACAAGTTTTTTTTTATACAAATTTATTTAGAAAAAAAAGTTTTTTGTTTTATGGAACTCCAAAAATGACCTTACTTTCTATGATAAATTGCTAATAATAGGTAAATAACATGATTAAAACATTAAATAACTTCTTGGATAATCTAAAAAAAAATCATAAATTGTAAATATATTAAATATCAAGCAGTCAATTCAACAAACATGCCAAAAAGATAAACCAGATTAAACTTTAGACTACCTTACCCATAAGTAAAGTTCATAAAAGAAGGATTTTGTATTGAAGAACTTTGTCGATTAACATGATTCCAAGGCTGTGGTCGACCAGACGCCATATTTGCAAATGATGCGATACAATAATGAACAGCTTAATATTCGTATTTTTCTTAGATTTCATACATTTATTTTTTTATGTCTTCGTTTTGTTGTTATTTTTGTGATTAACTGCTTTCTTTTCAATTAATTATCGAAAGTCATATGTTAATTTAAAAATAATTTAATATAATCTTTGTTTGTTTTTTTTTATGCAAAATTTATTTGTAAATTCGAAACTAAATCTACATAGCTCTAAACTTAATGGAAAACAAGCAGACGATTGTTTACTTTTCTGAGACGTCCTCTTATAGTGTAAGTCGGTTTCACTGATTATTACAGAGAAATTAATTTATTGTCACTGGATTCTCTATATTTGTGGCTACGCTTGGAAAATAGCTCTAATCGAAGCTTTAAATTAATGATTATTCTTAAGTTGAGTTATATTGTCGTGGAGCAGTGGTGATCAAACATTATTGCTGCAGGCTATGTAGTCAGTTTGATCCTAACTGAGTCCACCATATGATGTTGGACTTCTTCTTCTATGTGCCCTGTCCCTTCAGGACTTAGGCGATCATGGCTTTCCACATTTCCCTATCCCTGGTGGCTCTTAGCACGCCTTCTTCTGTTGTACACCATGCAACCCTTGCTCCATCATCCACCCAATTAGGTCCTTCAACAAAATTGTTATCCGTTGCTTTCCTTTGTCTCTTTTTCCCTCTATCTGGCCTGTCAGTATCAGGTTCTCCAAGCCCTCCTTCCTCATTGCATGTTCCAGGAACTTCAGCTGTCTCTTCCTGATGCTCAGTATTAATTTCCTTTTTGTTTTTTTTTATCATTTCTAAGACCTTAGCATTGCTCACATGCTCGATCCATGATATTCGCAGCATCCTTCTGTAGTACCACATTCCAGTTGCTTCAAGTTTTTCCTTCATCTTTGATGATATTGTCCAGCATTCACTGCCATATTGAAGAACTGACAACACATAGCAATCCAGTACTACTCTCTTCCTTGTTTCTAGTGAAATTGTCCTGTTTTTTAATACTTTACTTCCCAAGTAAATTTTTGTACCAGCTTGATTCTAGTATCCCCAACCTGTATTTGGCATATTGGGCTGCCCTTTTACTGATGACCATGCATTCAGTTTTCTTGCAGTTTATTTGTAGTCTTTTCTTATCACTCTCTTCAGCTACCTTCTGTAGGAGGTCTTGTAGTTTCCTTTCTGTGTCTGCTATCAGAACTGTATCATCTGTGTACCTTGGGTTGTTTAAATTGTAGCCGATGATAAATCCAGGCATAACTTTTAGGGACCTCAAAATATTTTTGCTGTACATGTTGGATAGATCCGATGAAAAGACACATCCTTGTCTTACGCCCCTTTCTAACTTTGTATATCTGCTGAATTCATTACCTGTCCATATGCAAGCAGTTTGTTGCCAGTAAAGATTCTTGATTACTCTTAAGTTTTTCCCAAATATGTCAAGGTTGCTGAGCATCTCCAACAATTCTTTGTGGTGTATTTTGTCAAGTGCCTTTGCATAATCAATAAAGCACAGGTATAAGTCCTTCTTCATTTATATTGCCCTTTTAGAGAGTGTCCTATGGCATTCCTTGTTCCAGTGTCTTTGACGAAACCACACTGTTCTTGTCCTATCTCTGGCCTGATTCTGCTTCTCGCTCTATTCATCAGGATTCGGATGATCAGTTTTGTTATATGGTTCATTAAACTGATGGTTCTGTGGAGTTCACACTCATTTGCTCTTGGCTTCTTAGGTAATGCTATTCAGATAGACTTGCAGAAGTCATCTGGTATTACACCACTATTATAAATTTTATTTATTATTTCTGTAATTTTCTCTATACCAAATTCTTCCAGGGCTATCAGCAGCTCTATGACTATGCCGTCTGGTCCAGATGCTTTGTTTCTATTCAGTTTGGCTATTGCAGATTCCATTTCCCACTTTAGTATTTCCGGTCCATCCTCATCTTTGCGTATTATCGGTTGCTCTCTCTTGTCGTGGAAAAGACCTTTTATATATTCTTCCCTGGTTAACTGGGTGTTACTTATTGTTGCAATAAAAAAAGCTGATGGAGACTTAAGGATATGTGGTGATTATAAGACAGGAGTGAATCACTAAATATGCTCAGAAATTATTTCTGTTGCTGAATATTGAAATTGCAAGTCACGAGCTAGCAAATATGAAATACTTTTCCAATATTGATCTTAAGTCTGCGTACAACCAAATTGAGGTTAATGAGAAATTCAAAGAAGTTGTCACAAGTAACTCCCCCATAGGTCTGCTAAGATACAACTCACTCATATAATTAATGTATTCACTCACTCCCTCATACAATTATATCAATTAACTCAAAAGAACAAACATTCAACTTTTCCTATACATACCTTTGAACTCACTTAAAGCAACCTTTTTTCAACAAACTGTTTCATACTCTCTCCAAATAATTTAATCTCCACATTTTTTATATTTTGTGAATATAAATTTTGTCTGTTCTTTGTAACCAAATACCAGGATTTTCTTTGTTCATTATTTGTCCATGTGTTCGTTGTCAATAACCAAAGCTACAAAAATAAAATGGGGAGAATATAGGCTGTATTCTACTTCAAGGCTAATATTGGCAGAGAGTAACTATTTAAATATAGAGAAAAAGACATTAGCAATCATATGGTTGGTTGGTTGTTTTGTTTTTTTTTTTTGCATATCAACCTCAGCGGGTCATTTATTGCCAACTAAATTTTATTTGTTTATTGCTGGTAATACATTTTTCTTTCAACAATTTATTGTTATTTTTATATAAATTTTGTGTCTAGTAATACTTTTTTCTTTTCAAGTATCAAGATTCATTGGGATTTGTTTTTAAGAGCAGGAGTCCCCAAGTCCTACCCTGTTATTTAACCCATTACTGGAGGGAAGGGATGGATTAATACCTTTCCCAAGGGTACCAGTGCTTAAGTGAATGCAGGGTATTCAACTGGAATTTGAACTTGGCTCACCGATTTCTCTTTCCAAGCCGATATCCACTGCACCACAACGCACATCCATCACTAAACGATTACAGCACCTGGTATTCCCAAGCAGTCACCCAACTAAGTACTGACCAGGCTCAATGTTGCTTAACTTTGCTGATCGAGCGAGAACTGGTGTATTCAACATGATATGGTCGTAAGCCCGCAATCATATGGAAAGGGCACAAAATTTTTTGTTAGGTAAAAAGTTTTGTTGAAGTCAGACCATGAGCTGCTGGAATTTATTTTTCACCCAAGGAAAGAAATGCCAAAGGTTACATCTTCAAGGATACTGTTTTAGGCAATAAAAATCATGGCATTTGATTTCAACATAGGAAACACTATTCCTCATGAGGACGTTTTGTCATGGTTACAGTTTGTAAATAGAACAGAAGAAGAGAAGGAAACTGGTGAGGATAAAATAATTCCCTGGATGAAGATAGACTTGCTTCCTATAAATAGATTTAAAAGTGAAACCAAGCAGAATCCATTGTGGCTTTCTGAAAAAAAGCACTTGCTGTATTTACACCATAAGGCATATACTTCCACCCGAGTAAGCATATTGGACAGTTAATTGTAATGATTGCTTTAAATTGTTCATCAATTTGTATCTGGTTATAGGAAGATTTGGTGTCAATTTTAACAATGTAATTTATTCCCAACAACTTATGAATAGCAGTTTCAATGTTAGAAACAGGGAATGATTCATATCATATTTGTGGTTTAGTCCTATTTTGTAATCCCCCACATATCCTTAAATTTCCATCTGGTTTTTGTAAAACAATAACTGAGGCTCAGTTACTACTACCAGGAGGAACATGCTCTAAAATTCTTTGCTCCACCATTGTTTTCAGTTTAGCAACTACTAAATGTAGAATGCAAATGGACAGTCTGTGAGACTCAAAGTAAGAGGCATTACCCTTTCCCTTTTAATTGAATACTTCAGTACTTTTCTAATTTCACACTACTGATTAATTTAGTTGTATCCACTTTAAAGACATCTATTCCCATGAGACCATGACATTTCATATTTCCCTACCATGATGAGAATAATTTCAGAGCATATGTCAGTCTCAAAAGTTCCTTCAAAACAATCTAACGTTTTGATGAAAGAACCATCAAACCATCTTAGTTCAAGCCAACTTTTCTTTAATTTGGGTTTGCCCATTCCTTTCTAAAAATTTAGAATTATGATTACATGACTCCCAGTATCTACTTGTATAGAAAAAGATATACTATTCATTTTAATGGAAATGTTTTTTCTTTTCACAATACCAGCACATAAATTGATTGGCTAACTCAATATGGAAAGTTAGTTTATAGCAAGTGTTATCTAGAGATAAGATATATTTTACAATATGGGGAGGGCAAATGAACATTTTTGTGGTGGTAGTGGTTGGAGTCCAATATGAGAGATATAAAAAGAATTTACAGTCAGAGAAGAAACAGCAAAAGAGTTAAAGTTTTTTGTTGTTGACATTTAGAACACGACTAATTAACAGCAGCGGGATGGAGAAATATCTACCCTGACCACAAGATTTTTGGTAACACTTACATCAGTGAAAAATAGAAAATAACACTTATTCTCTGTAAGATGCTGTTTTTTCCATAAGCAAGAAGACAATAGATTTACAACATTTCTTTTTTGTTTAGTACATTCCTAAATAATTTGTTTCATGTCTATATTCTAACAAGCTTTTGGTTGCAAAGAAAAGAAACAAACCAGGCAAATTTCAACAGTATGTATTCATCAGAATGTGGAACATATACATAGTTGTGTGAAATGTGGCAAAATTTTTCATGTGTGGTTCTTCATTTGCCATTGATAAGATAAGTGATTGGTTGTAAGGATGTTGTTAATAGAGTCAGGAGTTGACCAATTTCTGGAGTTAACCAATTGAGGTCATGGTGAGTCACATTGGTTGCTGAGGTTACAGGAGTGGCAAGAAGTGAAGTTTGAGATGAATAGTGAAAGCTGATCAAGCAAAATGTTTCTGTTGTATTTCTGATCGAATATGGTATCAACAAAAAAAACTTAGTGAGAAAGACTTAGAGTGGATGGTGAAGGTTGATCATGCAGAAGCTCTCTAGTGGATTCTAGTCGAATGTGGTATCAACGAGATGTGGTCATAGTAGTGATAATAAGGGATGAGGTTATGGTAGTGATGATAACCGATGCCTGGAACTGGATAGTGAAGATGTTGGAGTGTTAGAAATCATGGTTGTGGCACTGGCTCATTGACATTCTGCATGTGAAGAGTCAGGTGAGATTAGTGAAGTTTTGATGAACTCATGGTGTAACTATTTCTAGTGTCGAGAAAGGGAGAAGAAAAGGAGAAAAGATAATAATTGAATATTTTTTCTTTCTTCTTCATCCGCTAAAAGCTAGGTGAAAAATATTCTTAGAAGAACATCCAAGAAAAAATAGATAAATAAAATAAAAAATGAATAACCACTTGAGATAAAGTTTTTTTTTATGACTCTTGAGCGCTGGCTACAAAAATTTGGTCAGAAAGATAAAAATTCTGCATGATTTCTTGTTGCAAAATTCAGAATAGCTATTATCATGAAAAGTGAGTCTCTCAGTTATAGTGAAAATTTAATGATTGATAAAATAACAGCTGTCTAAGATTTTATTTGAAACAGAATCTTAACCTTGCAAAGAAATTGTTGAAAGAATTTTATGACACCTAGGAAACAGGCCACCCCTGGTCAGAAAGAGTGATGGAATTCTCAGAAATAAAGTTTCTTTGTTTTTTGGGAATTTTGTAACACTGATAATTTAAAAAGAAACATGGGGTTTTCTTTCAACCAAAGATAGATAATTTCTTATGGTGGTTGTATACAAAGTAAGAAAACCTTGATAATTAAAAATGTCTCAGGTCAAGGGACTGTCTCTTTTTTTTTTTTTCTGTCACTTGTTAGCAAAAGGATTGAAATGATAAAACCCAGATGTGAAAAATGGCCACATACCAAAGGTTTGATAAGAAAGAAATTTTGGAGCAATAATTAGATTAGGCTGTTTGGGCTGGACCATGCCACTCAGGCAGTGATAAGAGGCACTCACACAGAAGAAAAGGAGATGGGGTTGATCAGATGACCAATGAGGAAAAAGGCTCCAGTGGGATTTCGAAAAAGTCTGAGAAACTCTTACGCACCTCAGGCAGTGATATGAGGCACTCACACAGGAGAGAAGATCAAGTTGATCAGGTGATTTCCAAATGATTAATCCCTGATTGGTCATTTGGAAATGCTAAGCGTAACCAGAGTGTGTTACAACTGCTCTCGCTAGATGCAAGGCACAATATAAGCAAGAGTTGGTGAGTTTTCAGACAGAAGTGTTGGTTTGACAATTACTTCAAGAGTGAGAGCTGAGTTTTATGTTGGAATGGTACAGGTCGAGTTAACATGAGAGACGTGTTGTCACATGATTGCCTGCCTTAAAAGAACCTCCGACTTTGGCCTGATGCCAGACCAACCAACTTAGATAAAGTGTTACATCCTATAGAATCCATGGATTGGAATTATAGCTGTCTGCATGCAAGAGTGATAAACTCTAACCAAATACTGTACCGAACAGAACACACACACACAAATGTATCTAATCTAAACTTATTTATAAATGGAACTTTGTCTGTGTGTGTATGTATGTGTGTGTGTGTGTGTATCCATTACCTATAGACTCCGAAACCAATTTTCTTGAAAATTTACACAGTTGTACTATAAGTATCTGCGAGTGTTCTTAGCTATCGGGTTATTGAAGGAGTGGTCCAATTTTAATCAAATTTGATACACTCATAGACAAAGACATAAGAAACGATATTCAGAAGTTTCAAGGTTGTAGTTCTTACAATAGTGCAGAAAATCGATAATATATATATAAAAGTTTTCATTACACCCGAGCAACGCCGGGCTATACTGCTAGTATATATATATATATATATATATATATATATATATATATATATATGAACACCTTATTGTTAATTTCACAAAGATTTCCTTTTTTTATTGTGGCTCCCAGCTCTGTCTGGATCATTGATGCAGTGGATTTTTGCGACTTTCAACCCAAAACAGCTTTGTAATCAATCAAACACAACATGGGATGGTGCCAAGTTTGGGACAAAATGATCAACTATCAATCTACAGTGGAGATTTTAGGCAATGACACAGAGAACCAGTGGGGGCTAACAATGGTTATGACGAGAGAAACAATAATGGCGATGATGGCAACAGCACATCTGCATGCTAATAGGTGGTCTTTTGGCTTCCAACTGTGTCAGTCATTTACAGTGGAGGGGGATTTTTTCAGATGGAATGTTAGTGATTGGTTATTGTATTTTATTACAGGAATTTTTTTGTTAACTGGATGTGATGCTTAGATGCTTAGAGCTCATGCACAGAAAACAACTTTTTTTTTATTTTGTACTTTGCTTTATTGGCACTTACCAGGGCAATATATAGCGTGAATCTGAAAGAGACATAATTAAAGTAGAGTATAACAGCTTCTCAATATCTCAATCTCCTTCATAGATGGTGAGTCGTGAGTAAGTAAAAGAAAATACTTCCCAAATCAACAATTATGCTGGCTCTATTCTACATGAGTCAGAATAATGAAAAAGTATGACATCAAAAGTTACAATAAAACTGACAAAAGAACAAAAAAATTAGAAAATTACAAAAAATATTAGCATTTCAAGAAACAAAGAAAAGAAATTGAAAGATAAAGGACAGGCAATAAAAAAAAAAACGGTTGCCAAAAACAAACAAGATAGACAGAGCCCAGCAAAAAAATTAAATGTTACCTGCAGGTGAATAAATGCATTAAATTAGCTCAAAGTTCAAGAATGGTGACCCAATGAAAATGTCTATTATTTTACAATATAAACCAATGGCATATTTTTTTTTTTTGTGTCGCCCCTAGCAAGGCATTTTACTGACACTGTTGTGCAGGGGGTTACATAGGAGGAATGTTATGAAGAGTGAGAGGTTGCAGGGGGTGTCAGGAAAAGAGTAGGAGAGGGAAGAGATTACTGATGAGAGAGGGGTGGACGAGTAGGAATGTTATGAAGAGTGAGCGGTTGCAGGGGGTGTCCGGAAGAGAGTAGGAGAGGGAAGAGAGTACTGATGAGAGTGCGGTGGATGTAGAAAAGCATGAGAGAGAGGATGTAAGTTAGTGTGACAAGAGATGACTATTGACTTTACATTTAAATTCTTGGAGATTGTAGCTGTCGGGAAAGCAAGTATACGGAAGAGAATTCCACAGGCAGGAAGTTCAAGAAAAGAAGCTGCTGGAGTAGAATTTGCATTTACAATTTATTGGCTTTATATACTTAAACTATAATCTTTTTTTGAGAATTAAAAAAGGAACATCCAAAGCCCGATTTAATTATTGTCAATAAGAAGAAGAACTATCAATAGATATCAATACTCCAACAGACAACAGAATAAAATTGAAAGTGAAAAGTTGAATAAATATGTGGACTTCTTCAGAAAAACTGTTACGGTAAGCCATCATTGTTGGAATGGTTGAAACAGTCTCAAAGAAGAAAAGATACTTGTAAGGAAATTGGAAGAATTAGAGATTAAAGAAAAAAAATTAAAATTATACCAATAAAACCAACTAGGATACTGAGAAGAGCATTTACAAAGTGAAAAGATTTGTCCCTAAAATGTAAAAGCTAGCAGATAATACTGATCTGGAAACTTAACATAATATATTATCATCATCATTATTATTTTACTACTACTATTATTACTATTATTATTAAAAACAACAACAATTACTACTTTTTACAGACGAATATGACATTTGTCTGAGCACATAAAACAAAAATGTTTTTTCTGATTAAATCCAATTCAGAGCTCAAAATTTCTATTGAGAGAGGTACTATTTGCATGGCCAAATTTAAGAAGTGTGGGGACAAATTGAGAACAGTTTTGACAGGCCCCAGTTTCCAACCAATTTAGACTATTGACCTCATCTTGGTTGCCATTTGTACAATGCTTCAGCTGTTGGATGCTCTGGCCTTCTTCAGTTGCTAGGAATTTCAAACTGAACCCTTTATTACAATTAAGGACACATGGCCCAGTGAATATAGACATTGGTTAGTTCCAGTAACTTGACCCAAAGAGTTATGAGTTCAATATCAGGCTACAGCAGTGGTGAACAAGTAACTTAGAGAGTCAGGTTAGAAGGAGATAACCAAAAGAAGCTTTACAAGGAATGAGAATGATATACCCTAGTGATCGTAATAAAGGGTTCAGTTTGAAAGTCCAAGTACCTGAAGAAGGCTGGAGTGTACAACAGCCGAAACGTCATACAAATGGCAACCAAGATGAGGACAATAGTCCAAATAATGTAAATAGTGTAGATCAGCCCACAAAAATAAATTATTACAATAATACCTTATTTAATGACTGTGAAATTATTTAATTAGAAATATTAATTTATTTTTGTTCCAGAAAAAATTTAAAAGATAAGTAAGCAGCATTTTTGGAGACAAATTATTTTTTTTTTGATTTCTGAAAACCACAAACACATTATCTAAACTTATTTATAAATGGAACTTTGTCTGTGTGTATGTGTGTGTGTGTGTGTGTGTGTGTGTGTGTATGTGTGTGTTTGTGTCTATTACCTATAGACTCCAAAATGGCTGAACTGATTTTCTTGAAAATTTACACAGTTGTACTATAAGCGTCTGCGAGTGTTCTTAGCTAGGTTTTGTGTTGAGGTACCCCCAATAAATATTGAAAATCGATAATCGAAAAAATCGGGTTATTGAAGGAGTGGTCCGATTTTAATCAAATTTGATACACTCATAGATAAAGACATAAGAAATGATATTCAGAAATTTCAAGGTTGCAGTTCTTACAATAGTGCAGAAAAGTTGATATCGATACCAGAAAATTAAAATTTGACTTACATCCATTCATTTTTTCTTTCAATCTACAGTTTCGCTTTAACTGGAAACAACTATTTCCTTTAAGTCTTTCATGCCAACATCTAAAGAGTCTGAGCTCCAGGACCATGGATTAATTTTAAAGCTTTCATTACACTCGAGCAACACCTGCTAGTAAATCATAAATGCACAATATTATTGATGCCTTTTCTTATGAGAAAAGTTATCTTGCTTTTTTTTTATTTTGGTTACTGTCTCTGTATGTCTGAAGAGAGAGAAAACTACAATGATGAGGATGAAGAAGGACATAAGTGAAGAAGAAAAAACTGACAAAGAAGAGGATAAAGAATGACTAAGGTTGCCAATAAAAAGTAGAAAAAACAAGCAAAAGCAAGAACTATATAAATAAAGAATAGTTAGAGGTTGGTTGGTTGGTTGGTTTTTATGGCAAATCAACCTCGGTGAGTCATTTATTGCCAACTAAATTTTTATTTATTTATTGCTGGTAATAGCTTTTTCTTTCAACAATTTATTGTTATTTTTATATAAGTTTTGTGTCTAGCAATACTTTTTCTTTTTGAGTACAAAGTTCATTGGGATTTGTTTTTAAGGGCAGGGTCCCCAGGTCCTACCCTTGTTATTTAACCCATAACTGGAGGGAAGGGACAGATTAATACCTTTCCCAAGGGTACCAGTGCTTAAGTGAATGCAGGGTATTCAACTGGAATTCAAACTTGGCTCACCGATTTCTCTTTCCAAGCCAATATCCACTGCACCATGACACACATCCATCACTAAACACTTACAGCACCTGGTATTCCCAAGCGGTCACCCATCTAAGTACTGACCAGGCTCAAAGTTGCTTAACTTTGGCGATCGAGTGAGAACCGGTGTATTCAACGTGATAGACCAAAGCCCAGTTAGATGTAGCAAAAGAAAAAACAAGGATATACAACCCCTCTGATTCAAGGAGGGCGTGGTATCCTATGCAAATTAGCTGAGTTGTATTTAAGTGCTAAGATGCTAAATATTAAGGCTCCATTATCTCACACATAACGGTGTACTACATACTGAGTACTGAAACTGTGAGATGTACCTGACATAACAGGTACCAAGATCAACTATGACGGAAGTTGGTCATTTAGCTACCATGGGTAACTATAAGGTAAGTTTTCAGTTATTTGAATTTGGATGTATCATGCTATGAATCTACCATTTGCTGGAAAATGCCTTCAGTAAGAAATTCTTTAGTAATTTTGATGAATTTCTCTTCTGTATAGGAGCGAGTGGCATGTTCTGGCTTGATGTGGATCATGTAGGCCTGGTTTAGGTCAGTAATGAAATGATTCACATCATTCCCCAGGGTGAAACTTTTTATGTTTCTCATGGTGTTGTATAGGGGCTGTTGCCACATAAATGAACTTATAGTCAGTGGGTGTGTAGGTTGCAAATGTAGTCATTGTGTTGGCAGGTTTCAGGGTGGTCAACATGTTGCCTAAGTTCATCTGTATTTTGTTGAGTAGCACCTTGTCTGGACATGTTGGATCAGATTTTATTTTCAATAATGTTGGATTTTTGTTCCCTGATGAGGTCAAGGAGTTCAGGTCAAATAAACTCTGAAGAGTCCATTTCTCTTGCTCCATGATTTTGACACTAATTGTTATAAGAATATGGTTGCAAAGAAAAGAACAAACAAGGATTAAAATTTCAACTGCATGTACTGGTCAGTTTTCAGAATATATACATAATTGTGTGAAAAGATGAAAAATTTTTTTGATAAGTGGTTCTTTAGTTTCCAATGGTAAGGGAAGCAATTAGGTGTAAGGGTGTTGTTGGTAAGGCTGAGAGTTAACGGATTTGTTGGGTTGGTTAACTAAAGTCAAGGTGTTGGTGATGAGAGGACCGAGTGAATTAGTGAAGACATGTGGGGTGTCATTAGCAGGGTTGATCAATCTTCCTTCAGGGCTGAAATTGACATAGGTGAGGTGTGTGAATGAGTCAGCAGTTAAGTGATAAGATTGAACTGTTGAGCCGAACTGCCTGTTGTTGGCAAGCTAATGTTTGTGATTGGCTATTGTATTTTTAATTTTTGTGGGGATATGTTTTGTGGATTGGATATAATGCTTTTAACCTCTGCACAGAAGATAATATTTTTATTTTAGGTTTTGCTTTCTTAGCAGTCACATTCAGTCAACATGTTTACTGAAATGTATTTGTGAATCAGAAAGATATCTTGATTAAAGTAGCATAATGCAAATATACAAGATCAGACCATATAATATGACCTCTGAAAGAATATATATCCAACATATCACAGGATACAAATAAAACAAAACTAGTTAAGAAAAGAGGGCTGTAATATTATAGGATTACCTCCCCTTGTTACTAAATCATTATTTAGTAAGTTGTTTTATTAGCATAATAAAGAGGTCAGCCTTGATGGTTTGACATGATTTATTAAAGCCCACAAGCTTATTGTTCTCTTTTTTCCACCTCATCTACAATTACATATCATTAAGTGATACGATAATAACATTACAAGCAACAGAGCATAGCTTGCAAATACCTTTTATATTTTTCAGCTAACTTTATATGAATGTTAAGCCAGTTATTAAAACACAACTTGTAAGTACATTTGTTGCTTGCGGTAATAAAAGATTTTATCACTTGATGCAGAATATATTAGCCATGGATAATCTACAATTTCATCATTTGACAGTTTTCTTTTGCAGTGTAAATTTAAAAAAAAACCTGATCCACTTTCATTCTTGGGAAGAAAAATTCAACTATAATTGTAAGTAGTCCTTTTTTCACTAAATAGTTCCTGACATGGTGATTTACTAAGGTTGTTATGTTTTAGACACATATGGATTCGAATGAAAGAGAGAATGTAATTATATAATATAAAAAATTTTTATTTTATTCCCTACCAAATCTAAGTTCTTATATCAAACACAAAAAACCTAACTAGTAAAAATAGCAAGTCATAATAGGCACTAAATTACAAACAAGACTCAAGAATGTGTAAAATTTTAAAAGGAAAACATTTATTACACAATTTTAAAAAATTACAAATGCAAAGTTTGCCCCCAAATTTCCTTTTGTCCGCCTATTAAGGTGGGATAACAATTTCTGATAAAAGGATTGCCATTAAAAAATGTAAAAAAATTACCATTTTGGAAAAGACAAGGATTTTGAAAAAGATAAAAAGAAAACTAAACTACTTTTACTTGCCTCACAAGCATCGCTGGGACATAAGGTAATTTTTGAAAAATCACTTTTAAATTCACAGTTCATGTTTGGGAAAATTTCTTTAAATTTGTTCTTTTTGTCTAACCACAGGAAAATTTTCACTTAAACTTCAAAATTCTTTCGTCTCTATGCAGTTGGCTGTTATCTGATGCTTTTTGACACTCAATTCTTGATGTCAAAAGCCTTCTGTCTTGATGTTGATTTATCTTGTCTCCTTGCTGTCAAAAAGTTTTCTCTTCAGAAATTTAGGCTCACAGACAGGTTCATCCAAGTTTTCACAAGGGGATAAAACCACAGCTCTCATTGGCCACAAAGTACAAAAAAAAAAAAACAATTTTGCATAAACTTAAAATGGATCCTTCATAATTGGGATGGTTTTCAACTGCTGAGCCAAAAAAGATATACTAGGGTAACAATTTTTTATACAAATTGTCTGGCCTTCATACCCTTTTTTTTTTTAATCGTATCATCCAAGGCAGTAATGTAACTGGTGTACAGGGGGCTACATAAGAGTAAAAAGATTAGGTAGAAGAGAGTGAAGAGAAAGACAAACCAGTTAGAAAGGAGTAAGAGAAGGATGGGAATACAGGTGTGATGAGAGTTGCAAAGATGGAGAGAAAGGAAAGGATATACAGGGTGGTGAAGAAAGAACTAGAGTCAAGTGGTTAACAGATGAGTCAGTCAGTCAATTAAGTGCCATACGTGATACACACTTGGGCGATCATGTCTTGAAAGAGACATGACTGACTGGGCAGAAGATTATCCCGCAGTAGGTTGCCATTGCTTTCTGCGGTAGACTGGTTGCCGACCAAGGATATAGAACCCAATCTGTCCTACTATTTAACCCATAACTGGAAGAAAGAGACGGATTATTACCTTTCCCAAGGGTATTTGTGCGTAAGTGAATACAATGGATTCAACTGGAATTCGAACTCGGCTCACCGGCTTCTCGTTCCGAGCCGATATCCACTGGACCAACAGATGAGTACTTCTCTAAAAAAAAAAACATATTAAAAAACAACCTAGAGAATTAAGTATTTATTCAATGCTAACATTTTTAAAATAAAATTTTTCTATGTATAGGAGTTATGGATGTTTTGTATATACTTGTTGTAGCTACAACTTAAATGGTGAAGGAAGGTATATTTGTTTTCATTCTAGCAAGGAACTTTTTAGTCATGTAATGTTGCCAGCTAGTCATGCAAATGTTATATTTCATCTCCAGGCATGTTATGATGACTGCAGCATTGAAGAATAGACAAAATTAATCACCTGATTTTGGTTGATTTATCTATTTTTAGAGATGGTGAATTTTGATCCTTTTCTTATTTTCATTTATTCATTTCTTTACTGTCATTGCCATTTCTTCTTGATGTCATCAGTTCTTAACTAAGGTATTTATGCTAATGACAGAACTATTTACTCCTGTCTTGATAGTAAGTCTGGTAAGGCTGACAAAATAAACCTGGAATCTCCTCTTAAAAATGACTTCCAATCAGTTAACTGGGGCAAGGATTTTTTTATCAATTGTAATGCCTAAAAAAAAAAAAATTGCTATCTTTTAATCACTATGGAGAACATTTTTGACTTCTACCAGCATGGCTGATGCTAATCTCCAGGAGAGCAACTTGTTGAATCTTCTTCATTTCGCATTTTCTACTGACATGAAGTTGAGTAATAAGTGGACTTGGCAGCTCAGATACAGTCACTTTCTCACCAGCGTAATGTGGCTTCCTTGTGTTTCTTCTACAAATACTTTCATGGCTTCTGCTTTGATGAACTTAGCTCACTGGTGCCTTCTTTATATAAATTTACTCGAGCCACAAGATAAGCAACTAGGTGCCACCCTTTTACTGTGAAACCAATAAATTGTAAACGCAAATTCTACTCCATCAGCTTCTTTTCTTACACTTCCTGCCTGTGGAATTCCCTTCCATTTACTTGGCTTTCCCGACAGCTGCAATCTCCAAGAATTTAAATGTAAAGTCAACAGTCATCTCCTATCTCACTAACCTGCATCCTCTCTCTCATGCTACTTTTTCTGTCCACTCCACTCTCATCAGTATTCTCATCCTTCTTTTACCCACTTCCTGACACCCCCATAACCTGTCCCTCTTTCTCATAACTTTCCTCCTATATAACTCCCTGCAAAACAGTGGCAGTAAAATGCTTTGCTTGGGGTGATATAATTATTAAAAAATTCTACAATTCTTTCTTTCTTTCTTTTTCTCTTTTTCTTTCTCTCTTTCTTTTTCCTTCTTTCTTTATCCTCTGTCTCATGCTCCTTTCTCTGTCCACTCCACTCTCATCAGTATTCTCATCCTCCTCTTACCCAGTTCCTGACACCTCCTATAACCTATCACTTTTTCTCATAACTTTCCTCCTATGTAACCCCCTGCAAAACAGTGGCAGTAAAATGCCTTGCTTGGGGTGATATGATTATTAAAAAAATATATATTTATACTATTATAATGTGGATATAAAGTGGGGGATCAATTCTACATTACAATCAATATATAAAGTGATCCCTCACTTTATGGTCACAGTCATCCTTCTCTTACCCACTTCCTGACACCTCCTATAACCTATCACTTTTTCTCATAACTTTCCTCCTATGTAACCCCCTGCAAAACAGTGACAGTAAAATGCCTTGCTTGGGGTAATCAGTCAGTTAAGTGCCATACGTGATACACGCTTGGGTGATCATGTCTCGAAAGAGACATGACTGACTGGGCAGAAGATTATCCCACAGTAGGTTGCCATTGCTTTCTGCAGTAGACTGGTTGCTGACCAAGGCTATAGAACCCAGTCTGTCCTGCTATTTAACCCATAACTGGAAGGAAGAGACGGATTAATACCTTTCCCAAGGGTATTTGCGCGTAAGTGAATACAATGGATTCAACTGGAATTCGAACTCGGCTCCCCGGTTTCTCTTGGGGTAATACGATTATAAAAAAAATGTAGTGGAGCGAGATAGACTCATGGGAAAAATATTCCACAAAATATTGCATTGCAGTAGCCAAGAATTAGTTTCCACTGCTAGTTTCATTTTTGGCTGAAGAAATCATTGTTGATAGAAGCAGCATAGTGTCGCTGCTGGTGGACTGGTTAAACTTGCTGCTGTATGATCTGTTGCTAAGTTGGATTTACCTTCATGGGGGAAATCAGTATTGGCTTTATAGTGAGTTAGCAGATTATGTTTGCGAACGGCCTGATGCCAAATATGACTGAGCCCAACAACATTGAAATAATATTCATATGGCACATCCATGAACAAGAAATAAAAAGTTTGTATTTGTATTAATAAATGTAAGATTTATTTAACAAGAAAAATTGACATTAATTTGTTGTTTTAAAAGATTTGTGTTTAAAGTCTGCATAAAGTATCTCTTCCTTGTGAGAGTATTTGTAGAGTTTCTTTTTTTTAGTTGGTTGAATGATGTGAAATGAATTTGTGTAAAAGAAAACACATCTCTGTTTCACTGTGTATGTATGTGTGACAGTAGAACGCAAAAAGGTACGTTTGGAATAAGAGGACAGTTTGTTAACCAGCAGTAAATGAGTAGAAGGAGAATAAATGAACCTAGTGCAAAAGAGAAAGTGGAAGAATAAGAAAATGAATGTCATCTGGATGAGGCATCCAATCTACTCTCTGACTGGCAAGTGAAAATTCACAGTATTTATGTTTTTGAAAGATAGAATCAGATCAACTTTTAGATTTTTCTCTAAATCCTGATTGGTTAATAAATGAGAAATTGTATTCAATCTGTTTTCAAAGATGTCCACACATGGTAAAATTTGGTAAGCTGTCTCGTGAAAAAATATTTTTATTGGTGAATGAATAAATGTATAAGCTTTTTCAATTGATTCATGAAAAGGTGTTGTGTAAGCTCAGATTTTGTGTGCAATTAAATTTTATGAATCCAACACCTTTAGCAAACATTTATAAAATAATTTTTTTCTTGAGAGGAAAAGGGAGAAAAGAGAATATTAGCTCTCTTATTCAGAATATTAAAAAGATGCACATAACAAGGCTTGAAACTATTACATGAAATTTGAGTGAGTGAGTTTTGTTTAATGGCATATCAACCTATGTGGGTCATTTAATGCCAAAAAGGTGGGGTTTTAAGGGGTTTTTTTTTAATGTTCAGTCATAGTGAGTAGGTTAATTTAGTCAGATTTTAACAAAAATTTTGTTTTTATTTATTTTATTTTAGAAAACTGAAAATGTATTTTAGTTTTGTATTCAAAAATGTTTTGCTGAGAATTTTTTCATTCAAAATTGTGTTGTAATAATTTTTTCTTCAAAAATATGTATTTTTCTATAAAGTCTATTTTCATATATATATATATATATATTTCTGTAAAAGTATTTTTATACTTTCTTAGTGTTTTGTCACCAGTTTGGGGGGGGATTAACTATTTGCCCATAGCTGGGACCCTAACAGGTGCTACCACTCCAGGTTAGGGTGGACCTGGGAACAACAGCAATTAAGAGGTGGTTCCATGCTTCTAAAAACCACCCAATCAGAGGCCTGGCTGCCAGATGCAGTTTACCGTCATGCCCAAGACTCATGAAATTTGAAAGATACAAACATTTATTACATAAGTATGAAACAATATAGCAAAACAGTTTTTACAAAAAGCTTGCACTTTCCTTTGGTTGTCTTATTATGATCAAGGCAAAAGAAAAGAGCAAAATTATAGAAATTATACGCTCCAAAAAGATTTACAATACAATTCTTCAGATCATGGTGAAAAAATCCTTGGGAATGTGATACAAAAACTGTAAAAAATACAAAAAATGGAAGAAAATACTCTTTATAAAAAGATGCATCCACTCAATAGAGAGACCAAATACATTCTCACAACTTTGGTGAAAACCAACAAGTGTCACTGGAGCGTTTAATGATATTTCTGAAATATCTTGTAGAGATTAGAAATTAAGAACTAAAAGCATTGTGGAAAACCCAACTAAGAAAAATTCACAAGTCAGTGTGAAAATCTAATGACAATAAAAGGACTTGATCAGCGTCAGTCAGTCAGAGTCAGATGGGAACCATGAGACGAAACAACTAAAATGTAACTTCAACTTCAAATCGACCCAGAGATAAGGTCAGGTCGGACCTTGTTCTCTTTCTTCTTCTTTCTCGTGTACTGATTACTTTTACTTCTTCTTCTCCATCCAAAGACATTCCTACTAAATACATACATACATGCATATGTACATATATCCTCTTTCAACAATTACTACTATGAACATTTTCTACATTTCTTGATACTCATAACTTTATCATTGAACACAAACTCTACCATTAACTTCTTAATAATGTTTCTAATTGCACAATAAATTGCTATTTTAAATGCAAAATGTATATTTCATTCTTACACTATTCCACACAATTCCACATATTCCAACCTGTCAACAACTAACCTTCTGATAATTCTGCATAAAACTTGTAAGCTGTAGGGAGTTCAGTGAAGTCTGACACAAGGCCGAATCAAAATAAGTATTAACCAGCTTCCTATGGCTACAATCTTTCAGTTTTCTTTCTACATTCTTTCAGCTTCCTTTTCATGGAAACAGCAATATGATTGGTAGCATTGTGGTCAGCTTTTACTTTTTCTTTTTCATTATCATACCAGTTATCAGCATAGTCTTTACAGCTACCAAAATATTCCTGTCATTTGTTCCCCTAGTGGTTGTTATCGACATTCACACTAAATGCCACAATCTTATTGCAACCAGCCAGCTACTTTTGCCCATGACTGCGACTGTTTATCCACTGATCGGTTTTCTTAAATATCCCTGAGAGAGAATTTCAAGTTGTGGTAAGCCCAAATTTTAAAAAAAATGAATGAAATATATAAAAAACATCCAAATTCATATGCAGCATTTAAACCCATGGTTCTCTCTCTCTCTCTCTCTCTTTTCTATATTTATCTCTCAATTAATAGGAAGGCAAACCTCAAATAGAAGAAGAAGAAGAAGAAGAAGAAGAAGACTGAACATGGCTGTGAAACAGCAAAAGTTTTCTGGCTCAGGTTTTAGTTATTGTTACCAAAATCTACCAAAATAACTTTCACGACAAAAAAATAATAATGAAAAAGAAGAAATGCCAGAAATATAAAAGAATTTCGGCAAATCCAAAAAAAAGAAGACTTTTGTGTTAGTCTAGAACCCTTTCATAAATGGATATAAAGAGACATCCAACAGAGAAGGGAAACTCAGAGAAACCATCCAAGCATATTACATGAAACTAGAGATCATCTGCTTAATATATTTATTTACTCTTCTGAGGGTTGAGAATAAACCACAAATTGATGTTGTACCTATTTCCAAACTAACTACACTACTGACAACTTGTGCCAACAAAATGACTACTACTACCAAAGCCTGACTATCAACTATCAAATACCCACTGAATGAATTTTCACTAACCTGAATTATGAAGGACTAGGTCTAATTGAAGTCAACTAATATAAAACTTCTATTTTTATGTTAGCTTTGTTTAAATTGTTATGAGGATACATTTATATATAAAAATAATAATGTCTAAAAAGTTGTAGTAAGGGATTTTATTGAGTCCTACTTGTCATTACAGAAAAGTAAATTCATGAAGTAGTCATAAGAATAAGGAAATTAGAAATAGAATGTTTGGAAGATTGTAGAATGTTCAAGTAAAATCTAAAGAATTGGAGAAGATTCTAGAAATATGTAAATTAAGTGTTAGCCCCTATAAAAATAGGATTTTTGAGAAGTGAGTAGTTAATTGTTAACAGGATTTGCTGACATTATCAATTCTGGCCCGATTCATGGATCTGTGCATCCATCCGAAAGAATCTCTAAGAAAAGTTGCTGACCCACTAAAACCTGAAAGAGAACCTCATGAAAAAGGGTAAATAGATATTTTTTGACTCTTTCATTGACCAAACTAATAATTATTCTTTATATACACACATTTGAGAATTTCCTAAAAGTATAGCACTTAAACTTCTTTGTTATCTTAACTGGGTAAAGATATTTGACACATTCCTTCCCCTTCGTAACCCTTACCCGTCACTCTGCCAGTAGTAAACTCTGTTTTCTGTTTTGAATGCAAAAAATTGTAAATTTTTGTACATATATCATTTTGTGTTTCTCGTAAATTAAATATTTGTATGTGATTTTTAACTCTGAGTTTTGATCAATCATTTTTTTTTCTTTTGTTACACTGAACACATAACAAAATGTATAATCATTTAGGTTGTTTTCTTTTAATGCCCATCTTTTGAGAGAAACATATTTTTATGTAGGTCAGATGGTTTATGCAAAATTTGTTACAAATGTATATCTTCTTTGGCTCAGCAGTGAGAAATCCACCTTGCAAAGTTTAATTAAAAAAGAGATACAACAATTTACATATTGCACTCATCGTGAGTTCAGATAAAAAAATTTACACTAGCACAAAACTTACCTCTGAATGATAACTCATATTTGTTTAGCACAGACACTGAGTTGAAAAATATAAAATTGGAAGCTCGTGTAAATCTTTATTTATTGGCTAATAAACCAAAGGCATGGGATAGACAATTTTGTGCCAAAAATTTCAACCTTCATTGAAATGACTTGCATAAAAGGAGGAAACCTAAGACCAAATCCTCAGTGAAAATTCGAACATCAACCGTGAATCATTGAAATCCACACAATTATGACTTGCTAAATTTTGCACCGTTAAGTAACTCTTAGTATGTGTACCAAAATTGCAACATACTCACTCACTCATACAATTAATATATTTACTCACTCACTCACACATTTATATTAATTTTCTCAAAGGAACAATCATTCAACATTTTCTACACACTTTCAAGCAACCTTTTTTCGATAAACTGTTTTGTGTACATGCTTTTTTATTGAACATAAAAGAGAGAGAATTTATTCTGACATCAATTCATGAACAAATAATTTTAAAGTCACAATTACTTTCTCTAATCACTCTCTCAGTATATATTATATATTTTCAACTTCATATTTTGTACATGCTAGGAATATAAATATTATTTTTTCTGTTGTTACCAAAATCCAGAATTTTCTTTGTTCATTATTCGCGTTCGTTGTTATTCACCTTAGCAATAATATTTAAAACAAGTGGGATATGACAACAGTTAAAACTCACCAAAATTTGTGAAGGATCAATTTCTAGTTTTTGGAAAATTATTTTTTTATATATATTGATCAATGAGAGATGCAGTCACAAACTCTAGTAACATCCCAAATAGTGGGACAGAGACGAGCCTAAATTTTCTGTATAAATGAGGCTCAGGTCAGTAGATACAAGCAGAAGATAGTTCAACAGTAAGGAAAGAAGACCTTTTGAAAGCAAGCAGAAGATCTTTCAACAGCAAGAACCTTTGACTGCAAGAGAAGAAGGCAGATCAACATCAAAGAAGGTGTTGCGGGGGTGTTGGATGAAGTTGGCCCTGCAAACTTGAATTTTGATAAGTGTGAACAGCCAAGACAATGAGGAGACAAAGGCAGAGGTATGAACAATAACAACTTTGGTTTTTATTTATGTAAGTTGGTACAAGTTGTTGTTCGAGTAGGCTTCTGGTCCGGAGGGTAGTACACTCTATGGAGTTGGTGCGGTGAGCATTGGGCCTTGTCTAGTGCCGAGTCGAAATGGGGCATTCATAGCGGTAGCTGGTCAGCTGGAGATGCTGGAAGAATCGCCTGGCTGGTTTGGGACGTGTCCATCTTTGGGCCTACGTTGAAGTGGCAAACGTGGAAGTGAGCTCGTGCCAGCGAAAAGTACATGATGAGAGGCGGAGTACCTAAACAGAGCCAGGTAGAGTTAAGGTCATCATGGATGCAAGACCGTACCGAGAGGTTACGTTACGGTGGCGGAATCCCTGAACAGGGCTGAGTCGAGCTAAGGTTGTCGTGGATGCGAGTCTGTACCAAGGGGTTACAGAAGCAGAATCCCTAAACAAGGCTGAGTAGAAGTAGGGTCGTCATGGATGCGACTCCGGGTGGCTGATTCAACTCCCCAAGCAGGATCAGTGCCAGAAGCTGAGTGTTGCGGCTTCTATTGATTGACTGCCAGAAGGCAGGATCAATGCCAGAAGTGAGTGTTGCGGCTTCGATTGATCGACTGCCAGAAGGCAGGATCAATGCCAGAAGAGTGGGGTGTTATGACTAGACGACTCCCTGGATTTTCGGGTGAAACGAGGCTGGTGATCAGTGAAAGGGTTCAGTTAACAACTCCCAGATCGGTGGGAATAGAAAAACGCTAAACGCTAAATAATAATTGCTCCCCATGTCATTTGGTGTTTTGGGGAGCGCAGCCTAATTCAATGCGTATTACAACAGTTTTAGGCTTGGACGTATTCACTAAATTGTTTTGTCTTGCACATGTAGTTGGATTTTCTTTACGGCGGGTCTTAAAATCCGCCATTGTTTGTAAAAAGTCAGGGAACGGCTAATAACTGCTGCTGCTGTTATGGTCGTTTCTTTTTAGGAGCGGCTATTTGTGGCCGCAACAAAAATATAGACATCAAGAGAACATCAAGAAGGCACTGTTACCAGCCAACCATTTCAAGACATGAGAAATTGGAATTCTAGTGAAATTTCTCCTGGGGTTGGACACCCTAAAACAAAAGGATTTAAGAGAAATTTGCTCAAGAAAGAAACTCTGTAAGAAAGACCTTTTTTTAATTACCGTGTCCCAAAGAAGGAGCATATATTTTTCCCGATTAGAAAAAATGAATCACCAACAGCCTGCCATAAGTTATTTCTGGCAGTCCTTTTTAGATCCAATTCTAAATAAAATAAAATAAAAACTTTTAGACAAATTAACAATTTTCATAAACCACCTGGCTATCTTTTTCACATGTCTCCCAAGATAAAAAAAAAAAAAAAAGTAAGCGCAATAAGACAAATACAGTATGACCCGGATATAAGAGAGATTTTATCCGGGCCCAAATGAGAGCCTGTGGTAATGTATCTAAAATAGACCAAACCTGGATATAAGAGAAACCCGGATATAAGATAATTTTTATCAAGTCCGACAACTTTCTTATATCAGGGTCACACTGTCGTGTACATTCATTTATTTTTAATTATTTGATACTACTAATAATTTTATTCTTATTTACTGTTACACCCTTCTTTTATGCACACACATTTATTGTAAATAAAGAAATTTGTTTTTTTTGTTCAATTTCACATTGTATAAGTCTTTTTTTCTTGTACACCTAATTTTTATAGTGGGGGGAATTGATCGCGCGATCGTCCATGTTGCCATGTGTTGTTGCGCGTGCAATTAGAGAAGCAATTATTGGCCCAATATTCGGTTTTTAATATTTTGGATTAAAAATTAATTGATTTTTCTTTTTGTTATCAAGAGGATTTTCGACATACTATTCGATATTTAACAGGTAATTCATTGATTTAAATAGATAAATAATTCGTCTAAAAATTTTGTTTGATCTCAATCATTCGGGATTTAGCGAGCGCTGTAGTTGTCTACAAATATGGCGGTTTATGTTGACAAGCTTCTGAATACCACCGACCTTTCAGCGAATTCAAAGCCGTTCTTGTTTTTAGGTTGTTGTGGAGACGCATTATTAATTGATTTTTCTACGGTAGATTATATTTTTAGTATTTTTTTCAAGAATGCATAAATGTTTCATTTATTGTTACTAATGTTTGTTTTTCTTTTCTTCGCATAAACGTGTTTTGGAAACGTGAGCAAAACAAACTCATTTAGGGACCTTAAATGTTTTTATTTTGTATATTGTCCTTAATGAATGTTCCTTTATTTAAATTTTCTTCATTAATTGCTTTTAACAAAGTCAGTGTTTACTTTAAAAGAATACGACAATAAAAATTAACTTTTTTTTTATTCGAGTGAATACACAACAAAACGATGTAAACATGAAAAATAAAAATACTTTGAGCGATTTATTTTTATAATTCTTACAAATCTTCAGATCTCAGAATCTGATATACAATCTGCGAATAGTAGTTTAAATGAATTTCATTGACCCCCCCCCCCCTTTTTTAAAAATAAAAATTACTTGCTACTTAACCAGTATCGTAAAAAAAAAAAAACAACCAAAAATTTCATTTTTTTTCCGTTTTTAATGTCGATTCGTACACATTTCTACTGTTGGTATTTATTTTTTTTAAGTGTAACTTGTTCTTTCTTCACTGATTTTTGCATCCAATTTGATAATGTGCCAGTTAACGTTTTTTGAAAAATAAAAATTATTTCAAATTTTTAATTGTAGCGTTCCAACAGGAATGGGTCTTCATAATTGAAAAGAAAATCTATTTTCTGAAAGTCGGCATGATGTGCTTGAATGAAAGTCCTCTTTCAGTTTTTTAGCGTTGGGTGGCAGCCAGTCTAAGAGAAAGAAAACTGAATGCCAAGCAGTGGAGAAAGCAACAAGAAATTATAGTGATTTTTTTTTTTTATCATAAAGCTTTGAAATTTAATGGCAGAAAAAAGGTTGAATTTCTAATTTTTTTCATAGCAGCTAAATTCCAATGACGTTTTCGTGAGTACAGTTTTCAGATTTTTTCAGTTGCCAGAGTACTAAGTAGTAGAAAGCAATATGCAAAGAAGAATTGTTGAATAAGATACTTCTTAAATACAACTTTCTTGTCAGTTTTGCTTGAAATCTTCAGAAAACAAGTGGTAGCGGGCATAGTTCTTTTCGGTTCGATGGCTACACGACACGCTGCTACTGTCAATTAAATCCAGGACTCATTAAGAATGTAATTTTTAATTTTTTTTTCCAACCATATTTCGAAAAATAAACACCTAATAGTAAAATGAAAAATGCAATAAAACTAATTATTTAATTAGATAAGCTTTTGATTTAACAAGTTAAGGACAGTCTGAAAATTTTATTTGATTAATAAGAAAATTTTAAAAAAAAATTTAAAGTTTCAAAAATATTTCAGACTTAGACGTTAGGTTAAGTGAATACTGTCTCAATTTACTAATTGAATCGTCGGGCCATTGTATTTTTAAAACTTTCTTTGTATGGTAATTTCTGTGTCTACATTAAAAGGTCATGTGTTTCATGGTTCCTTCCCCTTACGGGGGAAAAAATAGGGACAATTTCGTCAATTCCTGTCGCCATACACTTATCTTGCATCTCTCTAGCTGTCATCACATGTCAAATGTGAAGGGGGTGTCAGACAGACCAACATTGTTTTTAATAGTTTTATTCTAAATTTCATGCTATAATTAATACTTGTGTAAATCAGATTAATTTAAAATTAAATTTGCTAATTTTCCAAAAGTAAGGTGTCACAGATGCATATTTTTGAAAGATTTCTAAAACTGAGAATTAACTTGTTTACAAATGTATCAATTGCTCAAAAATAACCAAAAAACTAAAAATTTTAAAATTCCAATCAATATAATTTCTGTTTGAAATACACCAGAGCATTTTGCTTACTAGAAATAGTAAATTTAATCATTTAGCTTTCAATTAAAACTAAAAAGTTTAAGACTTTTTTATTAGTTAACAAAAATGAAATACCTAATTTAAAATAAGACTTTTCATTTTAGTTTTAATTTCTGGCTAATAGATTTAAATTTAATATTTCCAATTAGTAAAATACTTTGCTGCATTTCAAATTGAATTTAAATTGACTGGAACAAGTTTAATAAACTCTTTCCAGTCAATTTAAAATCGTCCATATTGATAAATTTGTCTGCACATGTCTCTATTAAAAAAAATTTTTTCAAAAATAAAATGTAAATTCCTGGAACTTTAAATTAGCTAATCTTCCTTATACAAAGTTGAATTAATCTGATTTGAAATAAATATTACATACTTTTAGTTTGAAATATTGCAGAAAATATTTAATATGGGGGTGGATGTTATGTGGTTAACATCTTTCAATAGGTTTAAGAATTTTTAGCCATTGTTTTAGTAAAATGAAAAAAAAAAAGAATTTATATATAAACTTGATAAAATCATAAATGAAATCCATTCTTGTTTTACTTTGAGAAAAACTTGGTCCCTGGATGATGGAGTCTTTTCTTTTTTTTTTTTTTTTTTTCACCATTAAAAACCCTTTTGACTAGTACATATCCTTGCGATAACCAGCCTATTTTCGAGTGATAGGATAAATCTACACTTATTACCTCTTCATCAATATGTTTCAAAACTGATGCCTCATGGCATTTGCTTGTATATGGTTCCTTTTTATAATCATTTGTAACATGTTATTTAAAATAGATTTTCCACAAAGCAGAATGAAGTAAAAAAAAAAATTTGTGCATTTACAGCTGTGATTTCTCTTTAGATTTGCAATGACTCCTTCATTTTTAGCTATCATAGCTGGAGCACCATCAGTATGACTTATTAAAAAATATCTATTCCTCATGTCTTTTCTCTTTAAGGATGTCTAAAGCAAGTAATTCTTCAGATAATTGAAAATTGTCAGTTATTGCATGAATAAAATACTTGTGCTGAATGGGTAGAATCTCTTGATTCATCCAAAGCTAAGGAAAAATATACATTGTATTTATATTTTGGAGCTGCTCTTTTAATGTTGATATGCATTGCATTTAACTGTTGAAATTGCAGTATCAAAGCAAGCAAGGCATTTTACCATTGTTAAATACTAAAAGATATATTGCAACTCCATTCATCATTGATTACTGCCTCTCTGCTTCTTGCTTTCCTGCCTGCTGAAAGTTCTCCTCAGTGGTTCCAGTATTTAAGAATGCTGGAGAACCTCCAGGCCCTTCTAACTATTGCCCTATCAGCCTCCTACCGATTTTTTGGCAAAGTGCTCGAGGCTATTATCAATGCTAAAGTGGTTCAACATCTCACAGTCCACGGCCTCTTAGATAAACAGTATGGTTTCCACTTCACCAGGTCTACTGCCGACATATTAATGACCATCACAGTGTATGTACCATGCTCTCAATAAGCACAGTGAGCTGTTTCCCTAGATATCTCCAAAGCATTTGACAGTCTAGCATGCTGGCCTTCTACACAAGCTACATGGCTACGGTATAACTAGACGATTGTTTGACCTAATCCAGCCATTCCTTTCAAATGGTGTAATGAAGGTAGTATTGAATGGGCACACTTCCAGATACTATCATATGAACGTGGCTGATCCTCAAGGCTCTGTTCTAGGTCCTACACATTTTATGATTTTCAACGCTATCTCTGATGTAATCAGATCCCAGGTAGCCATCTTTGCTGATGACATGACCATTTACTCCCGCCTCAATAAGAAATCTGCCAAGGCTGAAGGAAACTTCGCTGCCAATCTTGAAAAGAACCTCCAATCTGTGGTGGACTGGAGTAAGAAATGGCTCATAAAGTGGTTTGCTTCCAAAATGGAGCTGCTATCCTTTAACCTCCATAGACAATTGCATCCCCCACCCATCAGAATGAATCAGGCTAGTCTCCCTGAAAGCAAAACACTATACTTCCTTGGCCTAACCCTAACGACCTCAAGTGCTAAATCAAGACCTAAATCTGCTAGGAAAGTTGGTTCCCTGTGTAGGGCCAGGAAGTTTTTCTCCTCTAAATCCATCTTGCACATATATAAATCTACCTTTACAGATGTGTGTTGTAGTGCAGTGGACATCGATTTGGAACGACAAATCAGAGAGCAGAGTTCGAATTTCAATTAAATTCATTGCATTCACTTACGTGCAAATACCCTTGGGAAAGGTATTAATCTGTTTCTTTCCTCCAGTTGTAGCCTTGACTGGCAACCAGTCTACCGCAGAAAGCAATGGCAACCTACTGTGGGATAATCTTCTGCCCAGTCAGTCATGTCTCTTTCGAGACATGATCGCCCAACACATGTATCACATATGGCACTTAACTGACTGACCTGTGCATTTTGGTCAGGCGCCCCTGCTACTCATCTCAAGCTTCTTGACAAAATCCAACAAAAAAATCTGCAATGTAATTGATCCCAACCTGGAAGCTCAACTCCAGTCACTTTCTCGCTGACTTAATGCGGCTTTCCTCTGTCTCTGCTACGAATACTTTTATGGCTTCTGCTCTAATGAGCTTAGTTCCCTGGTGCCCCCTCTGCATGAATTTAGTCAAGCTACTAAACCAACGGCTAGGTTCCACCCTTTTGAAACCAATCAAATGTAACTGCAACTTCTACTCTGGGCATTGTTTTTCATCCTGTATACTCATATTTTTTTATCAAATCTTTGAAGATACTTGAAATACCATGTAAAACAAAACTGTCAAAACATTTTTTTATTTATATAGTGTACAATTATTTCATTTCTTTGAATAGGTTTAGAAACTCAAAGTTTGTAAATATAAAAATTAAATATTTCTTTAGTATAAAGTAATTTTTAATTTGAAAAATGTTCATTTTTGTATCAAAATAATATTTCTCTTCAATTATTTGATTTAGGATTAATTTGAAAAAATTTTAATGACTTCATATTCATCCTGAGATGGATTCCTGACTTTTTGAGGGGTATTAATGCAAATGATTAAGTAATTTGAATTTTGCTTGTTACTAGTTCTTTAATATCAATAGAATTTTTTTAATACAGTAAAAAAAAAAAAAAAAAAAAAAAGACTTTATTTTAATCTTGTCTGCTATGAGAGAACAAAGATGCATATCAACATAAATATTGAGAAAAATCAAGAATTATGCTGAAAAATGTGTCAAATTTTGTTTGCAGTATTTATTGTTTCAAATCAAACATAAATCATGAAAATTTGACTTTTTTTTTCCAAAAACATTTTGAAAGTTTATATTTGCACTGTCATTCTTTTAACTATTTACTTTACTTTTTCTGCAGATGGAATTCTATCCCCAATTTCTACCTGAATCACAAATTACTTGGTCTGACTCAAATTTGTGGCAATTGCTGTTCCTAATTCTAATAGCCCTTCCTGCCTGGATATTAGTAAGTTTATTTATTTACTTGCATGAACAATGGAAATCTACTCGATTAGAAAGGAAGAAACACCTAAGACCTATACTAATGATAGTTTGAACTAAAAGTAACTGAAATTAGTTCATTCAAATTTAGAAAATAATTTTTAGAACACTGATAGCAGTAAATGAACTACTGCTACTTTTGACTTTTCCTTAGTTGAATGCTAAAACACTATTTTATATTGTCTTTATATAGTTCAAGTATCATTATAGGGGTTATGACTTTATTTTATTACATATTAGTTACATGTCTGTATCCTTCCTGTCAGCTGGGGCTTCAAAATATGCTGACTGCAGCAGGGTAAGACTCTCTGGGTGGCAACCAATGATGCTTGAGAATTGAATCCTGGTAATTGAAGGCTTCAGGCATTAGGGTAGAATTCTTCTGAATTCCAACAACCCACTACTTTTGCCCTTACTTGGGTTAGACGGTTGGTCAGAGAGGGGCCTCAATCTAATCAATCAGCCAGTCATGTCAAACCCTACCATTCTACCCACCAAAAATGCAACTTCATGACCTAACAAAAAAAAAAAAAAATCATAAACACATACCAAACAAATTTAATCAAATTTGTACTGGAAGGCAGTGGCAAGGGTCAATCAGGTGATAACTAAAATGTATCATCAGAAATTAAAACTTATATTCAACTTCAGAGGTAGATGAATGGAAGAAATTATTGATGACTACATTTACTTAACCTGAGATTCCCCGAGATGCTTGGGCCAATAGAATTCCCCCTGTCTTTCATGATAGAGCTCAGAGGAGATTGGAGAGCAAGGATGAAGAAAAAAATATACGCCAACAAAGAAAATGAAAAAACTGCTATCTGAATCAAGTTCCGATAACTAATTGGAATTACATAGTTACTTCCCTCTAGTATACAGTAATGGAATCACTTTGAGAAACTCCTATTACAAAACTGTCACCATTTGTAATTGAAAAAAAAATATATTTTAAAATTACTCCTATGACAGTTAAAAAAATAAAATAAAACAAAACACATTACACAACACAATAATTCAAGTAGGAAAAAAGATCTATGTAGAAAACAATCCTCAAATGGTCAACATTTAATAATCCACACCAAAGTCTAAACACATGTAGCAGTGTAATAAAAAGTTCTAGTTCTCTAGAAGAAATCAAAAGTTAACCTAAAAAAAAAAAACGAAATGTAACCTGAATAACAAAAATGGCCGCACCATAAACACCAATATGTATATTTTAAAATTCAACACTAAAACCACCAAATGAAATAAAAGTAGGTTTATATCATCACAAAAGTAGAAACTTACATACTCAAATCTTTATTTAGCCATCATAAAGACGGATGCACTAGAATTCCAGCAGGTTCCAAATTCAGCAGGCCATATCAAGAAACTGAGTGCAAAGGTTTTATAAAATGTATAAATTGTAATGAGAACCACACTGTATACTCACAGCCATATAAAGTTTGGGGGGGGGGGGGGAATTGAGATCAAATCTACAAGAAATATAACTTTTCCTGAAGCCAGGAAAATTGATAAAAACACTAGACAAAATATTACAATAAATTATGCAACCAAAACCCAACAACATAATGGTGAAAAATAATTTCTGTGAATTAACATTAATCCAAGAGATGAAGAAATTGAAATAATGAAAATTGATAACAGGGAAAAACGATTTACACTATATCCTATAAATAAATAAAAAAAACTGATATAAACAATCAAAATCTTGAGATTCTTCACCGATAACCCAAAGAGGAAGACCTCCCAAAAAAAAAAAAAAAATCAAATGCAAAAAGCAAGAAAATACACAAATTAGTTAGAAAGAACTCTATAAGGAAGAAATCACCTAAAAACAACCTAGAAAAAATATAAACTTAAGACAACCCAACAAAACTGAAAACCTCAGCATAACAATCGTGGCTAATAAAATTATTCAATAGAATGTAAGAAGAGTAAAAGCAAATTGAAACACATTGCTTTGCTTATTAGACTTATTTCCTGCAATCATTTGCCTTCATAAAACTTTTTTTTGTTTTTTTTTTGTTTTTTTTTTGTTTTTTTAGGAAAATGAAAATATAGATATTTAAAACTATATAGCATATGATTTTATAATAATAATAATGGAAACAGAGGCTCAGATGGTACTTCTGTGTTAGTGTAAAAAAATTTTTTTTCCTGAGCAAAATCAATTTGGATATAGTACTATGGTGACCCTAAAGCCATCATCATCCTATACTCAGTTTACATTCCTCCTAATGATCCTATAGATGGAACTAAAGCGGTTCCCTACAACCATTTATATTAATGGGAGATTTTAATAGCCATAACATCATATGGGGTTGCAAAAAATGGTAGATTTTATCAATAGAAACAATATGTCTATACAATACCAAGTCATATACCTATCGCCACCCATCAAGCAATACATGTACAACAATAGATCTAACCTTAAGTGATCCTGCAACAAACCTAAACTATAGCTGGAAAGTACATTATGATTATGTGTGGTAGTGATCACTTCCCAGTTGTGTTAGAAAGCTTTGGATCTTTTGCCAGATGAAAGAATGCCATATTGGAAACTTAAGCTAGGTGGAGGGAATTCAAAAACATATGTGCCCTAAAACTTACACTGGAAGCCAATGTCAAGAATACAGATCACAACACTTTACAAAAACATTTAGTATTGCAGAACAATACACACCAAAATTGGCTTATGGCCATATCACGTTGAATACACTGGTTCTCGCTCGATCACCAAAGTTAAGGAACGTTGAGCCTGGTCAGTACTTAGATGGTGACCACTTTGGAATACTAGGTGCTGTAAGTGTTTAGTGACAGATGTGCATTGTGGTGCAGTGGATATCAGCTCAGAAAGAGAAATCGGTGAGCCGAGTTGGAATTCCAGTTGAATACCCTGCATTCACTTAAGCACTGGTACCTTTGGGAAAGGTATTAAACTGATCGCGCGAGCGTCCATGTTGCAATATGTTGTTACGCGTGCCCGATCCAATTAGAGAAGCAATTATTATTGGCCCAATATTCAGTTTTAACTTTTTGGATTCAAAATTATTTGATTTTTCTTTTTGTTATCAAGAGGATTTTCGACATACTATTCGATATTTAACAGGTAATTCATTGATTTAAATAGATAAATAATTTGTCTAAAAATTTTGTTTGATCTCAATCATTTGGGATTTAGCAAGCGCTGTAGTTGTCTACAAATATGGCGGTTTATGTTGACAAGCTTCTGAATACCACCGACCTTTCAGTGAATTATCCAGTTATGGGTTAAATAACAAGGTAGGACTTGGGGACCCTGCCCTTAAAAAAACAAATCCCAATGAACTTTGTAATCGAAAAGAAAAAAGTATTACTAGACACAAAACTTCTATAAAAACAACAATAAATTGTTGAAAAGAAAGTTATTTACTAGCAATAAACAAAACTTAGTTGGCAATAAATGACCTGCCGAGGTTGATGTGCCATAAAAACAAAATAACCAACCAACCAACATAGCAAAATGGAGATCTAAACCTGTTGAACATAACACTTTGGTTTAATGGTGAGTGTATAAAAAAAAAAGTGATCACATTGTGTCATGTAGATCTACGTAAGTTCAAATTATATCCAACTCTAGAAAATCTGAATATCTATAAACTGAATGTACCTAAAGCACACAGAATAACTGAAGACTACAAGTGATCATGGAAGAACTTTGTGTCCAATATCAATTTTAAAACCAAAACAGCATGGAATATAATTCATAAAATTGCTGGGAAAAATAAAAGGCACTCCATTGAGACATTAATGAGAAAAAGTATATACACCAAAATTTAATCCAGACAACTTCAACTATAGACAAACTATACAACCAATCTTCAATTATTTTACAAATTTTATGACTTAAAGCTTACTAATTTAACAGTTTAAAAATATATATATATATATATATATATATATATATATTTTCACCAAGATTTTTAAAAAACTTTATTCATTTGTGAATGAGTACTGAAAGTTTCATTAAAAGCTGACAATTATTTGATTTTTGTGAGAATTTCCAAATTAATGTGTTTGTCACCAGGGGGGGGGAGTAGGTGATGTCATCATTACGCTTCCCATTGTAAAACAGTCGTAAACTTTTTTTTTTTTTTTTAGCTGCTAACTCAAATAAAAAAACTTTTCTGACAAAATTTCAAATGTTAGAAGGGATTAAAAAATAATTAAAAATTACTTTTATCTTTTCTCTTGATAATAAACATTTTGAGGAAAAAGTTTGTTTTAAGTTTGGGACCTTTTTTATTCATACTATGCTGTCTTTTAGCGACTTTGTGGAGGTACCTATATTTACCAATTATAATTAATTCTACATAAATATGAGGTGACTTTGCATCAAACTTTAAGGCCTTATTTATAAATAAGATTGGTTTTTAAGTATTTACTTCTTTTATTTAATTATTCCTTGGTGTTACTTCTATCTCTTCACTGGGGAGGGGGTGGGGAGATACCAATTTCAATAGGAAAAGTCATTACAAATAATTACAGTAAAAATGACAAATAGGTACTATAAAGAAATGGTTGATTTCCTCAAATTGCTTTTGAATTTTCATTGCCTGGATTAGTCTGTTCTTTATAGAGTAGTTTCTTTTATCTATAGTCATTGTGTAGATATCTATGGACAGCATTGGACAAATATGAGTTGTTTGTAACTGTAGGGAATTTAGCATGGAGTGTAAATTGGAGAACATGATGCCAGTACAACACGTGAAATTTAGTAAAGGCTTCCTGGAAAGTTCCATTTTATCTACTTACGGAGGTTTGTATAATTTTGCTATCACCATTGGGAAAACCTAGCAAAGCATGAAGGGGTGCAAATAATCTGCAACAAGACTTGTATATCACACAAACTGCAAAGTGCATTAAGAACAATCTATATTTCTATCAAAACAAATATTTGAAGGTTACAGAATACAATGGCTGAAATCTTAAACATAATTCCAGTATAAATTCTTTTATGCACGTCTCTCTTTTTCATTAAGCAAATATGTGATCACCTCTATATGTATAAATGAGATTGTGTGAAGCTGCCACAGAAAGGGGGATTTTTTTTTTTTTTTAAATCTTGCACAAACAAGAAAAATACTGATTTGCAATACAGAGGAAAACTTATCTGCTTTTTTATATTTTTACCAATTACCAAGTAATTGGCAATAATATCAGCTATTTAGATAAGAGAACATTTCACAGTATGCTGGTGAAATAAGCAACAATAAAAATTAGTCCAATAGTATTTAAAAATACTTAGAACATGTAACCTTCAACTGTAATTGATTCAGTTTTAATTTGGCTTTGTGGTTATTTAAAAAAGAAAAAAAAAACTTTAAATTTTCTCATGTTTTATTTTAAAAGTAAACATTGCATAAAATAAAGTGGATAAACTTTACATTAATTTCTGTATTGTTTTTATAAGGTGAAATGTTAGAATTTTTTGTAGGATTTATGTTAAGGTTTCTTGTAATTTTAGTGTATATTGATTTTCTTTATTAATCCGAAAATGTACCAAAAAAAAAAAAAAAGTTATTTTATTTATTTTTTATTTTTTTTAAAGATCTGTTCACTTTTTCTGCAAAAAAAGAAATTGATAAACACACAACTTGGTGATACCATCACAGCTTTAACAACAGCAATATTTTTGATACTTTCTTTTATCAGGTAGGTGAAATATTTTCCATGTTTTGTCATTTTACCATAAGAGAATAAATCCACAAGTGCCATTTGGAATATATTATTGTATTAGTTTTAGACTATTAAATAAAATGAGGATAAAAAACAAATCCTCCTCTGGCCAGGCTCGACCACATGTAAATTTCTTATAGCAATGAATTCCTAATCAGAAAAACTGACATACTTCACAGGAAAGAAAAGAAAGAAAAAAAAAACATTCAGAAGTAACTTCTTGATCATCAAAGATTAAGGTAAAAATGTAATGTTAATTGAAATATTCTTTCCTTTCAGGTTTATGACTTTATTAGAAAACCAACCTCACTGGAATTTTCTACAGTCCAACGTTTTTATTGGCATTGGTTATTTTATAATTTTCATTGGATTCTGTCATCTTCAACAGGCAATGAAATCATTAGGAATTCTTCAAATATTTAAAGGTACGCATAACATTCATGAGTTACTTGCAACAAAATAAATATAAAATTAATTCCGTTTGAATTGATGTTTATAATACAGAAATTATATGAAAAAGCTTTGTGATGCACTTCATTAGACTTAATTTATGTTCGTCTACATGTATGCACAAACAACGGATACTGGGAATTTTAAAATATTATTGATCTAGCCAATATAACACACACATTTATTTATTTCTCCCCAACCTCTTAAATTTCAGCATTCTTGGTAGAACTTCTATTATCACTGAGGGATACCTAATAAGTAATGAAAGAAAAAGAAAGCTAAATGAAATCTGTTATTTTAATAATAAATAAAAATTCTCAGCATCCCTCATTCATGTGCTTGTGTAGTCCAATGAATTCCTAAAGGAAAATTTTCCCACTTTATCATACTTTTCCCACCAGTGTTGCTCTGGAAATATTAAAAAAAAAAAAAAAAAAAAGTTATCTCATCAGAAATCATAAATTATTTTAAAATCCATAAAAATAATATACCAGTAATTTATATCTGCTAATTAATGCTGTCAAGATTTCATCTAGTATTAGTAATAGAAATAATTTTTGTTCATCTGGAATATTTATAATATAATAAAAATTTAGTACCTTGGATGTGTGTGGGTGGTGCAGTGGATATTGGCACAGAACAAGGAAGTGGAGAACCCAGTTCAAATTGCAGTTGAATTTGTTGCATTCACTTACATGCAAATACCCTAAGGGAAAGGTCCCTCCAGCTATGGATTAAATAGTAGCGCAGATCCAGTCTAATGCAGAAAATAATGGCGAGATACCATGGGAAAATCTTCTGCCTAGTCAGTCCTGTCTCTTTCAAGACAGGATTGCCCAAGTGTGTATCATGTATGGCAATTAACTGACTGACCTTAAGTGCAATGTATCGAGATGTATCTAAAATCTAATATACAATGTGCCAGTGAAATGAAAATCTGCAACTGGTACTTTCAAATTTCATAATGCTAATATTCAATGACCCTCAACTGAGTTTAACAAAGGTTATTTCAATCCATGTAATCCAAAATGTCTTAACACTATTTACTATTGTCCTCATCTTTACTGCCATATTTATGATATTTCAGCTGTTTTATGCTCTGGCCTTCTGCAGGTGCTAAGAATTTTGAATCCAACCCTTCGTTACATTGTCCTCATCTTATTAAAGAAGACAATAGTCCGAACAATGTAGTGTAAATACAATGTAATCCTGATATAATAGTTGTCAGGACTGGATAACAGTTATCTTATATCCGGGTTTGGTCCATTTTACAGTATAACCAGGATATAAGAGAACTTGTATCCGGTCCTGACAACTCTTATATCAGGGTTACACTGTACTACCCCCATCTCAAAAATAGAGGCAAATACTAGAATGTCTTAAATTTGTAATAACCAATACGTGTAACACAGTAGGATTAATACAGAAGCGTAAAATAAGACTTGGTTTGGGAAATGAAACCAATATGCCATCCAAATCCATATTTGTAAAGAACCATATAGCTGATAAATTTTCATAATTTCATCTTTGAAAAGTTGTTCCCAGAGTCTTATGAAGTTGATTAAATTCAGTCAATGGCAACTTTACCTTTGACAAAATACTGACAAATAGAAAACTTGATGCTAAAAAAAAAAAAAAAAAAATTATTGACTAGAACAAGTTAAACAGTATAAAAGTTGAGAAATGATATTTGGTTATTCTGGGTTTTCATATAAAATATCTTCAGATTGAATTGCAAGAAATTTCTGCCCTGTGAGCATTAGAATATTAAGTACTTTTTAGAAATTCTGTTGAAATAGTCAGGGTATTGGTAAATATCTTAAAAAATATATAGAATCTGATCAATTATCAAAAGGTTTTCCATCTGATAATCAGTAGCCTAGAAAGTAGAGGCTTCTGTGTATGTCGGTAGGTGATTAATGACATGCAATGGTGGCAAAATGACATGGTAGGGTAGACCCGTCAAAAGGCTTCCTTGCCATGAGTCATATTGTAGCAAAGCAAAACTTTGGAAACTTACATCACACAGAATCTTAGTTCAGAATTTTCTTTTTCTTCATGCAAATTCTCTGAAGTGTTTTTTTTTTCTTTTCCAGCTAATTTAGTTCCAAAATCCAGTCTAGTAAAACAAAATGTTTTTCCTACTTGTACAAGTTCTTTTGGTGTTGAATCAACATTGTATTTTGGAAACAGCCTTTTGCATCTTGGAGCATCTTTAATGTGAGTAGCTCACAATTCATATCTTTAAGGATACAATTCGAAACAGAAATAGTTTAAAAAGGTGGCCTTCTTAGAATATGGCCACACTAGCTTTGAGATTTTTGTATCTCTAGATACAGAGAAGCATTGTCTGTAGTAATGCATTTTAAAATCATGTATAGCAAAAACAATATTTTTCATTAGTTATGATGTAATTAGAAAATTAAAGTACCCAGAAAAATATTTGTCCAAAGTTGACTGCATGTTTTTTTACCCATATACATTTTGGTGATATTGTAGTATGCCATTTACCACAATATAAATAACATATAGTATGCTACATAATACAATAACACCTAATTTTCTAGAACTTTTCCAAATTTATGTAGACTGAGGTTTCATTTCATGATCAATATTTCGATAATAATTGGACAATTCTAGTTCAGTTCAGAAATCACCAGAAAGATTTAAATTGAATAATTACATAGTTGCAGATGTTAATGTAGGTCGGTTATTTCCCTTATTTTGGGAAATAAGTTGCTCACCCGTGGCTTTGAAAATCTGTATAATCGTTCATTTTGTTTTGTGTATAGAAATAACCTATAAATGAGGCAATAAAAATATAGACAAATATATAAAGCATGTTTAAAAAAAGGATACAGAATCCCAACAAAGTTAACTTTGACAAATGGAAAATGTTTCATTGAAACCGTTTTATTACATTTCACCTTTCAAGGTTTCGTTAGATCCAAAAATGAAATGCAAAGAAATGTCTGTTTAATGAATTGTAGTACTTTTTCCTTAAGCTTTTGTCTTGTAATTAAAGTAAATGAATGACTTTATTAATATTTATTCTGTATCTTTTCCTTATAATTCAATACATATATAGAAGTTTTTAAAAGTATTTAGCATATTCAAAATTCTAGATACATCTGCTTCAAAGTAGATACTTAAAAAAAAAAAAATTGTGAGCAAAACCTGCTTCTAAGCAAAAGGAATCAAATACAGAAGATTATGAAACGCTTTTTTCTTTTTTTTTTTTTTCTTTTTTTTAAACCTTGTTATAAAAGCATTCAAACTCCTGAAATAGTACTACAGACGTGTAGAAAGTGCTAACCTGCTCTATCAGAAAACTAATTTGAGCAGTAATAAAATAAGCCAGAAATGACTGTCCCAGATGGTTTGGAGAGAAGTTGAGATGCTAATAGAAGGCATTGGAAAACTTAAAAAGAAAAATCAATTTTCTACCAGGCAAAAATCTTATGTTTGTTTCATTTCTATTAAATTCTGCTTTAGCAAGTAATCTGATATACCCTTCTGGATACTGGTTGTCTAGAAACTATATGCTCAACACCCTATACTAAACATTTGATGAAAAGCAAAAAAAAAAAAAAAAAAGAAAGATTAAGTTTCAAGAAAAACTTAATCTGTTTAATTTGAGATATTTCCTTTATAAATCAACAAGGAGTATTGAGTATTCCAGTAGACTTATTCACTTATTGAGGAAAAGCAAGTTGAGCAAAATCTTGCACAGGCCTGCCTACTTGCTTCTAATTTATGAGAAATAACATACTGAAGGGATAAAGATCAGGAGAAACGTAGTCTGTGCACCCACCGCCAGGAAAAGGTATTCATATCAAACTAGTCAATCAAAAATGAAACATTGTTAGCCAAAACCATTAGATACCTGGTAAAATCAGTTGGTGGGGGGGGCACTACAGGAAAGCATCAGTTGGAAATAAAATTCCTCAGATAATCCTGAACTACTAGAAGCAAACTTCATAGAACTTATCTTATGAAATTAGAAACATCTTTTCTAAAGTCCTCTTCAAAATCAGTTTAAACTGCCAAAATTAATTTATATACTTAAGGAAGCAGCATAAATAGGGTACCTGTGAATTTAAAAAAAGTAAATTACATGAAATACTGAGATTTATTAAATGCTTATGCTGATGTTTGAATAGGTTTTTCTAAAGAGCTTCTCACTGACAAGCTTACAACAACCTGCATTCAAATAAATCAAAGGCACTGAAAAATTCTCTTTAATCATTCAGAATGCCTCAAATGTTAATAGGAGGCAATAACAAAGACTACATTTTATATATATATATATATATATATATATATATATATATATATATATGTGTGTGTAACCCTGGGTTTCATGCATCACTGATATTGAGTGCTTTCAAATAAGTACCGTGCATATATATAATATAACAAATTGCATATATATTGATATTTATAATTATATACATACTTTTGACACACACTATATATATATATATATATATAAGCCAATAAGCTTAACAAGAAAATTTTCATGATATATAACACTTTGTGTGAAACTTTAATTGGGTCGCTCTTGTTGGTATTAAAAGAAAAAGCTCCATATGGAACCAATTGAAAGTTAAAAATTTCAATGTTACTGTTCAGTCTGCTTTAAGAAAATTCATTTGATTATAAGAGGAAACTGCACACACACAGGCAGAGAAATTGAAGAGTTGTTGAATGTCTTGCACTTCAAGAAGCAACTGAATAAGGATATGACTTAAAATCTATTTAACTAGAAATTTTCATTAATACAAATAGCAATTGTTTTAGAGTTGACGCAACTGAGTAGTGAAATTGTCCCAAATAAAGGTAGTACAATGGGTGAAGAGGGGAAACTACTTTCCACATTCTATGATAATTTCAAAAAGATGTGCAAAGGTATCAGTTGAATTGTGCTGTTAATATTAGCACTGTATAGTTTGTTTGTAATTAGTATATCAAACATATGGTTAGTGAGTTATGATCTTGATTCTTAATTCCTAGTCAGTTGTTTAGTATAGAGCTTCAGTTATATTGCATATAGCAGTTTCCCTGGATACCCCCCCCCACCAGTCTTGCTGGATTTAATTTGATAATATTTAAAACTGTATCCTGAAAATCAAGTAATCATCATAAGCTGCATAAACAAAATGTAATTAGTGCACCAAATACTCATTCTTATAAACTTAAAATACTGATACAATGACTGCTTATGCATTTTTTTTTTTTTTTTTTTTTTTTTTGAGAAATGTGATATTGAATGTGATTGGTCAGTTCAATCTCTAAAGCATACATCAGTAAATCATAGCAATCATTTTTGAAACAAATGAAAATCGACCCCAAACTTGACTACATGAAAGAATGTATTTTAAATTTGCTTCAACTAATCTTTGATTTGTTTTCAGATATGCAAGTCAAGCAGGGATGCTAATCACATTTGCTCTTGGGTTTAGCTACATTGAAATAAGGTTCATTAGGAAGTAAGTGAACTTTAAAAATATTCTTATTAATATTGTTTTATAACTGTGACTTTTCTTTCTGTAAACCCACCCCTCCATGGTGTCAGCTGCTACACTCTCCCATGATTGTTGATGCTCACAGCCTTCATGTCATGTTTTATGAGGCCAGCTCTACATACAGGAGGTCTTTCGGAATGTGACCATCTGGTATGTGATGGACATGACTTAGCCAGCAGAGTTGGCGCTGTTTAAGGAGTGTGAATATGGTGGGCAGATGTGCATGAGACAAGACCAAGGTGTTGGGTACCTTGTCTCGTCATGAAATTCCCAATATGCATCAGATACTTATCACATAGGTGTTTTGACGCCTCTCTTGCTTGGCATACGTGGTCCATGTCTTGCTGCCATATAGTAGTGTGCTGATGACACAGGCATTGTACACTGCCATCTTTGTCTTCACTGTCAGCTTGGAGTTGGTCCAAACGTGTTGTGAGGTGTACAGGTGTTGTTGCTGCCTTCCCAATTCTCTTATCAAGCTCTGTCCAGGGAGAAGTTATCAGTGGTGGTAGAGCCAAGGTAGGTAAACTGATGGACCACATCCAGCTCATAGTCATTGATGGTGATGACAGGTGGTGCTGTGGTATACCTTGACCCAGGATGTTTTTTTTTAAGCTAATGATCAGTTCAAATTCTTTGCATGCCTGAGAGAAATGATTCAAGTTAACACTGGGTGTGGGATGCTAATGCTATATCATCAACAATGTCTCTGATAAGGACTTTGCATACCTTAGTCCTGGCTCTGAGATTGAAAAATCTGCCGTCTTGTATGCAGGTAAATCCCTTCCCATGATGTACTGAATGTGTGCTTCAGAAGTAGTGTAAAGAAGAATCCGAAGAGAGTGAAAGCAAGAGCACAAGCCTGCTTGACTCCACTGCAGATATGTTGCTGTTGAACTGCAAAGTCCCCTGCATATTGTTATTGAAGGACCCAAGCTCTGCAGCTTGGGTGGACAGCCAATCTTGGACAGGATTCTGAAGAGCATCCCCCTCCCAAGTCAAATGCTTTGGTCAGATCAATGAAAGAGACCTACATGAGCATCTGCACTTCTGGAGCTGATGAAGTGAGATCATGTCTACTGTTGATTGTTCTGATCGAAACTACACTGCAACTCGGGTTAAACATGTTCGGCAAGTTTCTGCAAATGGAACAAGATGAACCGAGCAGACTTTGCTCACGCTGCAGAGTAGAAAGACGTTTTTGTAGTTGTTCCAGTCACTTTGCTCACCTTCTTGTAGAGAGTGATGATCATAGTGTCCCTCATGTCCTGTGGTACAGCCCTTTCTTTTGAGCACTGGCAGAGGACTTCTTCCCACCCATAACTACATCTGTTATCTTTTCACTGTGATGACTATTCCAGTATTGGATTTGAGGGGAGCTGTCTTAGTACTCATTAGTGTAGCGTCTAATAGTTTGCTGAGATTTGCTTCTGACAGCCCAAAGGATCTCTTGTTGGGTGACCGCTTGTACTCTGCTAGAGCGGTGCGCTTGGCTTTAATGACAGAAGTCATCTCTGTACAATGGCTGAAACCAGTCACATGACTTTGGCCACCTTTGGGAGAAAGACCTAAGTAGTGCAGTGCATGGTGTCCCTGATTTGTGAGGTTTTCAGTTCACTCAAACTGCTCCACAAGGTTCAGTTGTCTAATCTTGTTGACATCAATGCAAGAGTTCTCTTGCTTCTTGCAACATAATGTGAAAAGATAAGTCACTGTTTCTTTATTCGTGTTAACAGAGCAAAATACCATTTGTAAATTATTTTTTTTGAGTGGAACTGTGGTTCAGCATTGAACAAAGGACTTTTCTAAATCATGAAAGGAATTCTATACTTTTCCTTTGCAAAATAATACTTTGATATGCTATGAAGGGCTTGACATCCAAAATTTAACTATTTTTTTTATATATTTTTAATAACTTTTTTGTAAACGTGTGTATGATATAAATTAAAACAAAGTACAACAAAATAGCATATGTGAAAAAGTATTACTTACAGAGAAAAGCTACTTTGAGTGACAAAATACCATTTTTTTTTTTTTTCTTCCAGGAACTTGGGCATAAAGGTGTTTTGAGCTGAGAACATGCTCAGAATAAAAAGGAAGCTTTATTTCCAGTTATATTTATAAAAACAAACTTTGCTCTTCATGAAATGCAACAAGACAACCTGCACATTTGAGCTTTATTTTTGGCTTACAAATGTTGACAAATCTGTGATATTTAATTTAATCCATTCCATGTTTGTATAAATATTTTTTACTAAGTTATTTTGACTCTTTTGTTAGTCTGTATGGTGTTTTTGCAGAAAGCACTCAACTAGAACATTGACACTAAAATAATTCTAAATATTTCTATTCTGTGTGGCATTGAATGAATGAAGTCTTAATGCTTTGCTAGCCAAAACATTGTCAAAATAAAGACTACTTTAAAAACATGTTGAATGAGTTTGTTTTTAATAGCATTGCCATGTCATTACATTTAAAACCAGTAATGTAGGCACCTTCAATCATTTTCAATATTTAAATTGAATTTTGAAAAATAAGTTCTTGAAGCTTTTAAATTTATTTCCAGTAAGTTTCAAACAGATGTTATATATTGATTGAAATAATTTTTCCAGTTTAGGCCATCTTTCAGTGACAAACACTTGTAAATAAGTTAATTTTTGGAAAATTAGCTTAGCAAATCTAATTTACACAAGTATTACTTATAACATGAACTTTAGTAAACACAGTTGACCTAACTTTTCCACTAATTGAAATGTGTTGACAGAAGCAAGATAAGGGTATGGTGATCACAATTGACATTGTGTGTCGTCGTCCTCCCCACACCCCTGGTAAGGGGCAGGAACTGAAACACATAACCTTTTAATTTTAATAGAAGTTACCATAAAAAAAAAAAAAAAACAATTTGAAAGTTATTTTTAAAATATGATGGCTAGATGCTTTGTATTAAACTTTTCAATTTTTTATTATATAGTGAAGAATAATTACTAAGCTGCCAGCACAACGTCTACAAGTCTTAAAGCAAAAATGAAAATTCTTTTAAATTAAAGGAAAAAAAAATTTTTTTCCAACTATGGGACATTTATATTTATTCAGTCAGTTAAGTGCCATACATGATACATGCTTTGGGCAATCATGTCTCAAAAGAGACATGACTGACTGGGCAGATTATCCTGCAGTAGACTGGTTGCCATCCAAGGCTATAGAACTTAATCTGTCTGAATTAAACTGGGATTCAGATTTGGCTCCCAATTGTTCAGAGTTGATATCCACTGGATCACATCCATATTACATCAATTGAAAGCTTATCTAATTAAATAATATCAGTTTTATTGCATTTTACTATTCGGAGCAGATTTTCAGTAAAAGGGGTTAAATGGTTTTAAAAAAAATAATACATGATTTTCATACTTATGAATCTTGCATTTAACTAATAAAATCATTTTTGCAAGAATTTCCAGATTAATGTATGTCAACAGAAAAAAAAAAGTTATGCAATATGTTTTTTCATTGTAAGCTTTCACAACGATTTGGCTCCCCACTAACAAAAAAAAAAAAAAAAATCAAGATTTTTGCCAAAATTATAAGTGTTAAAAAGGATTAAAACATTTTGAAAATTAATTAATACACCAATCTTTCTTTATATAAAGATTTTGACGGAAAAAGAAAAAGTGTTTAAGTTTTTTTTTTGTTTTTAATCTATTTGGTAACCAAAAACTTTTGCATGCACAATGAATGATTTAAAGGAAAAGCCACAGTGTCTCAAATGTAAATATGTGGGAGATCATAAAGTGTGTGCGTATATATCTCTCAAAACTTGGTTTATCAGCTATTAGAAATTTAGTTTTGTATGAAATAACCAGCCTTTGACTTCCAGAAAATGAAATGGTGGTGAACAATACTGAAGGAATCTGTCTCCATACAATGCTGAGGTAACTCAATAAGCAAACTGTATTGACATTAGAAGTAGGTAATGAACTAGTGACACCGAACATAATGGAGCGGCCACAGGAACAATAAAATTGATACGGGATACTCATGCACCCCTAAAATCAAATTTAAAAACTGCAGGGTTGGTGGGGCAAAACTTAATTTAATTTTCTGAAATTATTTGGCTTTAACGTACTTAGATATTAAAAACCCAACATGTTCTTCCCCGCTTGGATACTGAAGTGTATAAAGACTATTACTTACCCGTACAAACTTTAAAGGCTATACTTCATTAATTTATATACATGCACTTGAAAGAATCAAGTTCAAAAGGAAAAATAATTCCATGTATTCTGAGAATTCTTGATAGTTCAATCATTTTACATTTAAAATTAAAGCAGGTATTTGCATAAATAAAACGCCAGAAAATAGGAAATCAAAATGTAAGACTGGTTATCATTTATTTTTTTTGGATTCCACAAATAAATTATTAAGGGGTAATTTTTAGATCACAGCTCATATAAGCTGATAAAACTTCATGAGGAAAGCAAAACGTTTATGGAGAAGGAAAGAAAAATGCATATTACATGAGTGTCTATTTCAATCCCAATAGAGAAGAGAGAGAGGAGGAGGAGAAAAAAAAAAAAAAAGCCTTTAACAATATTCTAGTCAAAACAAATAAATTCAATAACAAATGTAGTTAAAATTTTCAGTTCAGCTTTTAAGAAAAAGAATTCTCCTTTACAAAAAACTAAGTGGCAGTAGCAGTTGAGCAAAATTAAATGTTACAATTTGTCTGCAGAAAGTACAACTGTTGTCGCACAATAAAAGAATATATAAGATTTCACCTGTTGGGATGTGGGTGGTTAAGGGCCCCTTTTTTTACTGTCCAAAGTTCCTTGTGAGTTGTTTTTAAAGTGTACTCCACCTTAAATAAGGAAAAAAAAAAATTCAAGGGATACAAGATAAAAAAAAAAAAAAAGGGAAATAAACTCCCAAGTAGGAGGAGGAATAATGTAGTAAGTGGGAGAAAAAGGTATAGAGATATCTAACAGTCCAGGAAATTGGCAGCCATCAATAGCTCAAGAGCTATTTCTGGCGCTATGGGAAATTCTGGTATCTCAGTGGAGCTGTTGGTGTATCTTACTTTATATGTGAAATACATGCAGACTTTCTGGAGAACATGGGATCTGAAAAATACAAAAAAATGAAGTGTAAGCAATTATTTCACATAATCCATAAACATTTAATACTTAATTTCAATAATCTTTTAATTTGGTACAAGCAAACTATTCTAGTTATTGCAGATTTTACTATTAAAACACCCAAGATATAATGAGATAAACTAAGCTCTAAATTATGACTTATCTTTTGAAGTAAAGGAAAAATAATACAAATTACTTAGTATTGTTTGGTGTTCTGAACATTTCAACACAGTAATCACTGGTTTTAAAATAAATTTTAATTGACTTGATAATGATTTTATTAAATTTTGTCAAACTTCAAGGATTTTAGGAGCCAGAAAATGCTTCACGAAGTGTTACTGGAAAGAACAATTAGTAGGATTGAAATACTCACGGAATCTCACGGAAATTGATTTCATTAGTTTCGTTCTCCGAGAATTGTCCTACAAATAAAATCATACAAGTCAAGAATGGAAAAACCATGTATATTCGATAAAAATATTTAAAAATTTGATTCCACTTATTTTCAAGAGAAAGAATTTACATTAGTTTACAGCAGAAGTCTATGCAAACTTGAAGAAATCTGATAATAGCCTCAGGTCAAGTTGTAAGATTGATTTTTTTTTTTTTTAATTATTTATGTTACAAACTCAAAATGACTCCAGTGGTTAAGTCAAAATATAACATTTGTTTTATAGGCAGTTACCTAACTTATCAGATTACAGGTGCTTTCAGCTATGAAAGTTCCTAACATATTGCTAGCTGAACATCAAATGATGATAAGATGGTTAAAAAAGATTCTGCAGGACCTATATAAATAAAACCCCATTTTTAAACAAATAAGAAATGGTGGGAGGGTAATGTAGAATAAGCATACATATGACAGGAAGACATCACAGCCAAGGCTCACCTGAGCTGCCTTATATAATAAAATCATTGTTGCAAACAACTTAAATTCTTGCCACAGTGTACTTTATCTCTATTGGGTCAAATATTTTGTTGTAATGCTAGGACAATAATGCATTATTAGATAGTTAATTGGTTGGTCCCCCAAATAAGTTTCCAGTTTGTAATAGAAAACTGTACATGGAAGTAATTTGGGTCTATTACAATTAAAGAGATTTTTTTTTCTTTCAATGTATGAAATAACTGAATTGAGAACAGAAACATTTAATTGAACTTATAACTTAGCCTTTCTTATTCACAGATTATCTCTCTCTCTCTCACACACACACACACACACACACACACACACACACACACAATTATATAGTTATGAATTAATTGTACATTGCGACACGGAAATTTCTATGTTTTGAGATAGATTCTCATCATCAGGCAATGTTGATGTTGGTTTGCAGATGATTTACATTTAAATGACAGAAACCTTTGGTTTGCTGTGTATGTATGTGGGAAGATATAAAATTTACATGTGCGTTTCTTTTGGCTAACCAGAGTGGAGATTCATTTTGGGATTTGGCCCCAAAGAATGCATACTAACCAACTTTTTTTTTCCTCCCTCATCCTACCCCTTTCCCTTGTTTCTTTTTCCTCCTTAACAGTCAAGATATTAACCTGCTTTTAATCTGATCTTATTTTCCCCTCTCTTCTCCTTTCAGTTTTATTGCTTTTGATGTGATATTCTCATTCAGTATCAATTCTATATTTTCATTTACTTATTTTTAGTCTATTTGTTGTAAAGTTTTTTTTTTTATAAAAAAAAAAAAAAAAAAAAAAAAAAAAAAAAATTTTTTAAAATAATTTATGTGACCCTTGTCTGCCCATTACCCAATATTGACCTAATCACTGTCTTAAGTACTATCAATTTACAAAATTGAATGGTTACTGTTGTAATGTACATACACTGATTTACAACATTTAAGGCCAACAAAATTTTCTTCTCAATTGCTGATTTTCCCATGGGTGGAGGACAGGCAGAAGAAAGAAAAGACTTGTTAAGAGTAAACAAACTTGCAAGAACACCTCATTTAGAGATGAGGCCATAAACAAAATAGTATCTGCCTTGATATAAATTTCGAATAGCGAGAAAACTTAACTAGAAGTTTAGCAATTGAAAAAGTGCCTCATTTCATGTATATCAACAAATCACTACTATGTATACATTTTCTAATGCACCAAGTGTATTTTCAATATTCTCTCCCCAACCTTAGGCTTTTTTTTTTTTTTTTTTTTTTATTCTTTCTCCACACCAATTTCTGAAGACAGCCTAAAAATATTAAAACAACTACCATTAAAAGATAAATTGTAGAAAGAGCCAACTTATTTGTGTCATGAGAGTATATGTATGTAGTATATTTCAAGATGATTGCACAGATGAGTGTTTAAGGCAGACACCAATGGGAAAACTAGCAAACATCCTAGAAATGGTAGTAAAGGAAATGATCGAGTGTAAATTTGTCAACAAGAGAAAAAGCCCAAGATACAAACTACAAATTGGAAATGTCAACATCAAACAAATATAGATATTTAAATATTTGGCAAATGTTTTAACAGAATGGAAAATGTTATAATGAACTTCACATTGGAATAGCAAAAGATGCCTTTCAAAAACTATGCAAAGTTAAGAAACAGGAAAATTTCATTAGCAACAAGAAATGAGTGCTGAACTATTATGTGATATCAATGCTCTTTTATGGTAGTGAATGCTGAAGAATCTCCTCATAGAAGACTGGCGGCAACAAAAATGTGGTTCTACTGGAAGATGCTGAGAATACTGGACAGAGTGCAGAAATAAAGAAGTCTTAAAAAGAGAAGCAAAAAGAACACTAATACTTAAGAGATGGCTGAAATTTCTTTAACCCAACGAGGAAAGAGGGCTTTGAGAATTTGATATTCACAGGACAGTGAAAGCAAAAGGCCACCTATCTGATGATCTTGTGTGAATGGATGGAGGAATGGGGTGTGTGGTTGTTTTGACAAAGGAACAAATGCTGTTCAAAACTACAAGGAACAGGAGGTTATGGAGAGCCATGCTCACCCACCCGAAGGAATATAGCAGGTACAAAAATATTTTTGTAATGACATTAACATACATTATAGTCATTTTAAGAGTCAGATCCATGCAAGAATAAATGAAAGCAACTATTAGCAAACTTTTTCGTATTTTTGTAATGACATTAACATACATTATAGTCATTTTAAGAGTCAGATCCATGCAAGAATAAATGAAAGCAACTATTAGCAAACTTTTTCGTAGAGAGATAAACAGATTTATAATTTTATAGTATATTTTCTTTGTGTTAGAAATATTACGCATTAGAGGAGGAAAAAAAAAAAAAAACAAAAAAAACACACTTACCTGGCCCACTAAGCATAGCTTTGATAGTTCCTGATGTGAGTGCATGGTCCCTCTTTACAATGAACTCATGTCCATCAGAGGAAACCAATTTCACATACATTGCATTAGGACCTTCACAACTGCCATAGGTCTTTTCTTCTTCCTTTTCATCCTTAGGATCAGACATTTTCATTAGTGTATTGGGGGTGGGGGGAAAAGAATCAGACCTGCAACAATAGAAAAAAATAATACTGGATTTGTAAAGAAACAGTCTTAAATTTAATAGAAGACAAAATATAATTTCATTTAAATAACCCTAGACAAAATCTTTACAGTATTTTGATAATTTGTTACTGCAGAGGAGACAGGGCAACACATTTAAGCCTTAACTACACTTAAGTTTTGAGATGAATCATCATTTGACAGAACAGTTTTCAATAGATATAAAAATCACAATGATAGAAGGAAAGTGGACACTTTGCAAATTTAACTAGTTTGCCAAACAACTCACTTCTTTCATGATTATCTATAGTAAAATGACCTGATTTGTGATGGAAGATCATCTATAGATTTTTGTAACAGTATTTTGAATAATGGAAATGTGCGGTGAATGGGATGTGCATTGTGGTATAAGCTTGGAACAAGAAATTGAAGAACCGAGTTTGAATTCAGTTGAATTCATTTACATGCAAATGGCCCTTGGGAAAGGTACTCCATCTTTTCCCTCCAGCTATGGGTTAAATAGCAGGACATAACAATGGCAACTTATTGCAGGGAAAAATCTGCCCAGTCAGTCATATCTTTTTGAGCATGTATCCCATATGGCACTTAACTGACTGATTGATTTTGAATAAAGTAATTTCCAATTCAAGTTGCAACTTTAGTAGTATAGGCAGTGGTGACCCTACAGGGAAGGGGACAGGTCCAGAAGGGGCCAACCCCTTCTTTATAAGCTCCAGAAATTTATGAAACTAATTAGTCCCTGATTTTGATAAGATTTGTTCTTCAGTACTTTTTCCTGTTTTTTTTTTTCATTTAGCTTAAGGACACAGATCAGTTTGAAAGAAAAACAAAACAACCAGATAGTTAGAAACAGACATGTTGTTAGAGAGGGAAAGAGACTTAATAGTCATATTTTCAGACGTTAATGTCCCAACTTGATATGTAGGCAGTCGGTGGTTTATGGCCGAGTGAAAGAATTGATCAGCAATTTTTTTTTGGGGGGGGGGGGGGGTAAAATTTCACAGCCTTTTAGTAAATCGGGCAGTCAAAAGAGAAATAAAATGTTAATCCCAAAAATAAATTTTTTTGATTAATAATGAAATTTTAGATTTTTTTTCACAATTTATAAAAGTTTAAAAAATAAATTTAAAATATTTCAAAGACCTGTAGATATATGTTTAACCAAAAATTGAAAAGTTTAATATAGAGTTATTGTATTTTTAAGATAATTTTTACTTTTTTTTTTTGGTGTTTGTTTGTGCATGTGGGTAATCTCCGTGCATACATTAAAAGGTCATGTGTTTCATGGTTTCTTCCATTTACAGGGAAAAAATTTGGACAAATGTTACTTGTGATTAGCATAGACACTTAGCTTATCTTGCATCTGATATATGTCAAGTCATACAAGAAAAGTTAGAAAGATCAACATTCCGTGATTAATAGTTTTAGTCTAAATTTCATGCTATAAATAAGCAATACTTGTGCAAATCAGATTAATTTAACATTAATTTGCTAATTTTTCAAAAATAGCATGTCACAGTTGTATATTTTATTTTTGCAAGATTTTTAAAACCGAGAACTTGTTTACAAATCTGTTGATCACCCAAAAATGTTCTTTTTAAATTTTAGAAATCTCAAAATTTTAGATGCCAATCAATGAGAGTTCCACAATCACCACCAAGTATAGGGTCTGCCTTCATGGTTAACTTAAGTGTCCCAAGTTTGTGGGACAAAGGCTGAAAAGCAAATCATAACACTGAAAGAGGAAGAGATAACTAATTGTTGCATATTTATTTTGAACAGAGAAATGTTTTTACAAACTAAGTGGATATCGACTCAGAACAACAAATCTGGGAGCTGAGTTCAAATTCCAGTTGAATTCCTTGCATTCACTTACACACAAATACCCTTGGGAAAAGTATTAATCTGTCTCTTCCCTCCATTTATGGGCTAAATATAACAGATTGGGTTCTATAGCCTTGGCTGGCAACCAGTCTACCAGAAAACAATGGAAACCTACTACTGGATAATCTTCTGCCCAATCATTCATGTCTTATTGCCCAAAGTGTGCATCATGTATGGCACTCAACTGGCTGAGAATGATTTTAAAGGCATTAGCATTTCATGAAAAAAAAAAATTTTCCATTATGAAAACTGCCACACTAAAAATACATTTCTGAACTGTAACCATGTGTTAAAAAAAAAAAGAAAAAAAAAAGAACCCAGACTGCTGCTGATTATTTAAATATAATCGACTAATTATAGTAGTTTCTGTTATTTGCAAATAATTATATAAATTGAAAGTTTAACTGTTACCTTTGGCAGCTTTTAAGCTCCGAGCATTCTTAACTATTTAATATGAAAGGTTTACAGAACAAGATAAGAAATATATATATATATATATATATATATATATATCTGATGAAACATGATTAGAAACTGTTATAGAAAGAAAAAAAATTACATTAAGAATATCTAGGTAAAATGTACATTTTGGATTTGGTACAAATGAATACAATGTACTTATGGAAAATTAAATTATCCTAAAAATACATTTCAAGTTACTCAAGATTAAAAGTACTAATAATAAGGCTAGATTAGAGCAAATGATACATATCAATACCTGCATAAGTCTCAAAATAAAGGAAGTCATAATAAAAGCCAACTTCTAGCAAACAATTATCTATTCTGGTAAGAGATGTAAAATATGTCATCAAACAACCATGATGATTGGTTGTGTTTGTTTAGCAGCATGTCAACCTCTTATGTTATTTAATGTTGAAGTTTTAATATTTTGTATGCAACCTTTTCTGAGATAATGGTTTTAAGTGATACAAGTCTTACTAATTAACCCATAGCCGGAGGGTGAAGAGATGGATTCTTACCTTTCCCAAAGGTATTTGCTTGAAAGTGAATATAATGAACTTATTGGAACTGAAACTTGCCTATCCAATTAACAATTCCAAACCATTATACATTACAGCACCCATTTTTTCTTTTTTAACTAGTTACCCATCTAAATATTGTACAAAGCTCAACATTGTTTAACTTTGGTGATCATACAGAAACCAACAGCTCCATTAAGTTACCTACTAACCAAATAGAAATTTGTACACAGACTATTGATCTCACAGAATCATAACTACGTCAATAGAGATTGTCTTTCTTCATCCACTAGAAACCATCTTTAAAGTTCTGACTCCAATGAATGCTTTGATTTTGAATCAATGCAGTAATAGGCTCATCCCTTGTTCCCTGTTTAGGATGTGGTTTCCGGCTTTCTCTTTTCCAATCTTTTTACTCTTACGTAGCCCCCTGCACATCAGTGGCATTATCGCCTTGCTCGGGGGTTATATGATTAAAAAAAAAAAGTTTGATAAGGACATTAAAACTGGACCATTTCAAAGGAGTACAAGAATAAATTGAGAGATCCAATCTATTTAATCCTCTTCCTAAACTTTTTTTTTTCCACATGTACAAGCATAGAAGTAAAGAATTTGAATCTACTAATAGAAAACAGTTTTCCTTCAAAAGGCCAGTGCACTGACTATAATGAGATCTATTCTGATGATATATACAGCTGGTATATAAGAATGATCTTTAACAAAAAGAAAAATTCTCTACAAAGTGTCCCAAATAGAACAGTAGATAATCTAATTAACTTTGAATTTATTAAGCATCTTACATCGCAGGGTCTTCTTTCAGATAAGAAATATACCTTTCCCAGGTCAAATACTGATAATTATTATTGCTGAAAGAGCCCCAAACTTTAGATAAGAACGAAGCTCAGGTTGTTGCTTTGTATATCTAAAAGGGTTTATAGACTGGGTTAGGCATACTTGTCTTCACAAGTTTAAACATTATGATATTTCTAGACAAACTTTTGAATCGATTCAGTCTTTATGAAATTGTGAAAGGAATGTTCTCTTGAATGGCCGCACTTCTAAATCTTTTTGCATAAATGCTGGTGTTTTCCAAGGATTTATCCTTGGACCTACATTGTTTCTAATTTTCATAAGTAACCTCCCTGATGTTATTAATTCAACTCAGTATCTATGCTGATGACAACTATTTACTTCTGCCATAATAGCAAATCTGATGGAGTCAAATTGGCAGCTGACCTAAAATATGACCAATCTGTTAAATAGAGCAAGAAGTGGCTTGTTAATTTTAAGGCTTCAAAAATGAAATTACTTTTTCTTTTAATCAGAGAGAACTCTTTACCTTTCATCAGCATGACTGATGTTAACCTCCAGGAGTGTTTTTTATTGCACCTTCTTGGAAAAATTTTTTTTAGCTGACATGAAGTGGAAAGTGTATATTGAATTAACTGCTAAGTCTGCAGCTAAGAAAGTTGATTCACTACATCATCTTTGAATATTGCTATCACATCTGGACTGGTGTTCCTGCTATATATTTAGATATTCTGGATAAAAGCTATTGAAGAATTTGCAATGTTCTTGGTCCTAACCTAGCATCAGTTTCAGTCCCTTTTCCACCACTGTAAACACAGTGGTGCCTTTTCTATAAATACAGTCATGGTAATTGTTCTGATAGAGTTTCCACTATGGTACTATAACTTTATGAATCTAAATGCACTACTAGATAGATAGTTATATTTAACTGTAAAATGATTGCTAAGTTGTATGCCAACAGTTTCTTCTCACTTGTGAAACACCAAATTTTTGCTTCCCATTCAACTTTGATCTTCAAAAATCTTGTCTTTTTTTTAAATATTGTCCCCTCATTTCTTAAGTTTTTCTTATATTCCCGAATACTCAGAAAACCCTTGTGTTCTAGTGACTGAGGCGAAATGATTAAGTCTTTAAGACAATCCTTTCTCAGATCTTACAGACTGAGTACTACAGAATCTGAAAACTAAGTACATTACCAAGTAACCAAAACCACATCATTTGAAGACTTCCAACAGTCACAACAACTAAAATAGATAGATCATGTAACTAGAAGGGAAGATGTTGGCTTTATACATTGCTGTAAACAAAAAGGTTAGAAAGAAACTGCCACCAATATTAGAAAGACCAATAACAGGTAGTGGATTTGACAAGCCCATATTCCTGAAAATCTGTTTAAAAATTTTTTTTATAAAATTTCCAAATCAAAATTAACACTAAATGTTCAGCCAATAAATGTCACTCTTCCTGTATAGAAATAGCTAATGTATTAAGAAAAAAAAAAAAATTATGTAATAAAATGTCATCTACTAAAATTTAAAAATCTACAGCTTATTTCAAAAACAGACATTAATGTCTTTAATTTTTTGAGAAAAGGAATAAACAAACACTGGATGTTTTCTCCTCTCGCTATATAAATCCAAAAAGGAAATTAGATTTGTTTATATTTGGTGCTAACATGACCTTTCAGAATCATGATTATGTATATTTTTCATTGTGCAAAAATGAAATTCCTCTTTCCCTTTATTCTCTTAGGAATAATAAAAAAAAAAAAAGTCCTTGATGTCAAAATGACAATATTTGTATGTTTTTTTTTTGTTATTTAACCAGATTTATAAAGATATGAATACAGTTGTTTTTAAATCTAAGAAAAAAAAAAAAAAAAAAAAAAAAAGGACATTTGCCAATAAGAAAAACTACCTCCCCAGGTTTAAAAAGACAGACAAGATTCAGTCAGTCAGATATACTGACCATCCAATGACAATCCATCAATAAGTGACAAGATGTATGTTCAAAGAAAATATATTCAGCTCATTAAGGATCTTATTTGGGTGTTTTTTATAATTTAGATAATCCTTTTATTAGATATATCAGCTCATTTCAGATCCAAGGTATGGGATGTGATTCTGGTACAATATTTGCATAAGTGCTGACATTTCTGTGAATATCGGAGTTTCAAATCATTTTCTTTCATTTCAAAAGAAGCTGTATAAAAAAAGATAATGGTCTAAAAATCTTTGACACAATTTTGTGTAAATGAAATTAAATCTATTCATGGCATAAAATGAAGAAAAAAAACTATTTTAATGATATGATTATTGATATTTAAACTGATTATTTTCCAAATTCACTTTTTTGGAAAAGTAAATGTGGTTATATCTTGGGAACCCTCTGACCTAGAGATGTAAAATAGGTATCATTCAATTTCTCTCATTAAGCTTTATAAGTGTACAAAAAAAAAAAAAACAAAAAAACTGGCAGTGATCATTAGACACTTGTTGATTGGAAACAATGACTAGTGTGTGTGACATATATATATATATATATATATATATATATATATATCTCATCCACATACAGGCCTGTTTCACAGTTCAACAGTGTAGCTAGATAAACCCTTTGCTTAAAACCAGGTTTGAAACTTGATTTGTCAGCAGTTGGAGATCTTAACCCCCCTCAGCTATCAGTGCATGTCAGAGACACACACATGCTAATTTTGTTATTACAATGGCTTATAAAAACATAGCACTACACAAAAAATGTCATGTTTCAGAACATTGTTTTTTTTTCTTTTAGGTGATATATAAGCACAATAACTACAGCCAAAACAAATTTTCACTTTGCAGTATCATCTCTGAAATTATGCAACACTGACCAAGTCAAAAGAAAATTATCTCTTATAAAAAATTCAAAATTGCCCACCTCATCATCAATTCACCAGCAACATCTAAATTGCAGAGAATCAGTGTTGTTGCAAATTTATGTCCTTTGAAGAACTGTTTCTCAACTATCCAAATCTGTAAACAATTACCACCACAAACTTGATGAGAAGATTGCATTTTCCCCCCACAACAGTTCAATCCAATCTCATTTAAACATACATTGAGATCTTCCAGGACCTATTCATGATATACTTGCTGATAATACATACATAATAGCATCATGCACATGCAAAAGATTGAACCAAGCCAAAGAAACAGCCAGGAACACTATTATAATCCTCCAATTTGTGAAGACCAGCTTGCCAAACCCTGTCAAATGCCTTTGAAATATTTAAAGCAACATACACTTTCAGCAATGACCGTCAACACAGCTGCAGTTGTACCTAGAAAAGTGAAGTTGTTTAGAGTCTCTAGTACTTTACCAAAAAGAGATGCAAGATTTATGGGTTAATTGTTCTATGAATCAGACAGGTTGCTAGAGTTTTTAAAAACAGATTTCTAACAAGTTGAAAAGAAAAACAGCAAGAGGAACCAATTCACAAGCATTGTAAGTGGAAAGTCAAACGAAAGGTACTCCTGATGTGTTAAGAGTAGAATTGAAAGATGAGTAAAGTATTTTGCTTTATCAGCAAGTAATGATAACACTTCTAATTGAATGAAAAGAAAGACAGAGCTATCAGTATTCAAGATAACTAAATTTGTGATGGTGGCTCACGATCAGTAAACAACATTTTAGCCTCATTGAGGACATGTTGCAACTATAATAAGCTGACACAAAGAACTGATCAGAGCTATCATGTTGGCACAGCTGGAAAAAGATATTCCTGCAGGCAGCTGAACAGACAGGTGTGAACTAAGAAAGTGGTTTCATCTGGCATATACAAGATGAAACAATACAGGCTTTCATACAAAAACAAATTTAAAGAATTTTTCATTTTAAACAAAAACACAGCAAGTTTGAAAGTAAAAGTATAATTGAAATTACTTATGATTAATGCTTGAATAAAATTGGTTTCTAGAGCTTATATTTTTATAAATACTTTTAAAGTTTCATCATTATATATATATATATATATATATATATATATAATAATAAAAGACAGTTGTTAACACACACAAATATACTAAAAATAAAAGTTACTGCCACTAATTTGCTGGGTTTGCTTGGGGGGGGGAGGGGGACAGTATGAAGAAAAAAAAGCCCCAAACTCAAAAAACTTCCCATCAAAATAGGTTAAAGACAAAAGAGCAATGTATATTTTAATTATTTCTTTTAAATTTTTTAATCCTTTCCAACAAGTTTGAAATTTTGGTAAAAAAAATCTTGTTTCATTACAAGAGTTTACAATGGATAATGTAATATTACGTAACTCCATTTTTTTTTTTCCTGGTGAAAAACATTAATTTGGAGAACTTTGCAAAAAAAAAAAAAAAAAATAATAAATAAATAATAAATAAATCAAATAATTGTCAGATTTTAATGAAACTTTCAGGACTTATTCACAAATGAATGAAATTATTTTTAGAAAATCTTAGGAAATTTTTTTTTTTAAATGCATTCCCTCTACAAAAATTCATGAAATTTCAAGAAATAAATTTTGTAGTGCAAATGTGTTTTATTAAGCAAGACTAATTGGGAAATGTAAACCATCTTATTTTTTTTCAAAAATTTGCCCCCCCCTTCTGCTCCAAATAGTAAAATTACAAATTGTTGAGGCATCGTATTAATTTTTTTTTTTTTTTTTTTTAAGTATAGTATTTTCTGTCTCACATTAAAAAGCCACATGCTTCAGTTTCTTCCACTTACAGGAAAATGATTTAGACAATTGTGTCTGTTCTGGTCACCATATTAGCTGCTATCAATCACTTGTTACCTCCATGATTAAGAAATAGTTTTATTCTAGATTTCATGCTATAAACAAATACTTTAAATTTGCAAGATTTTTAAAACCAAGAATTAACTTGTTTACAAATTTGTCGATTGCTATTAAAAAATTGAACACAAAATTTCAGAATTATTGTTATGACCATTTTTGTTTCTCATATCCATAACAGTTATGGGTGTAATAATAGGTATTTTTATAATTTAATAATAACGTTGGATATGTTATTTTGTATAGTAGATGTTATGGAATTAGTAGGTAACATTTATATATCTATTGTTATTGTTTTCACTTTGTTGTAGATTTTGTATGATTTTTTCTTCTTTTAGTAATGCATATGAAAAAAAAAAAAAAAAAAAAAGATACTGAAAGTTTTTAAAAGTATTTAATATATTTTTAATCATGTAAATATTGAGGGCTATTTTTTATGTTCTTAAATTAAATTCTATTGCTCTGGATTTTATTCTATTACAGTGAGGAGAATAATAGTAGGTATTCAAACTAAAATTTTATTATCAAAATACCTAAAATTTTTTAATACAGACAAAAAACTTTATTAAAAACATCAGAAAAAAATGGTACCAAACCTATCTTGGTAACTCAATTATGACCATTTAAATTGTGTCAGTTTTCAGTCTTGTATATCATTGGACAAGAAATCAACAGTAAACAAATATAATATATAGGTAGACTAGACATAAAATACTAATGGAATCAATGATTATATGATCAGATCAGCCTAAACTTTTTGAAAAATTGTTTTATCAAAAGCAAAATAGTTAAAGACAGGACACAAAGGCAGATAAGAGTTTAATTTCAAAAGTTAATGTCTTCAGACTTATTACTGTGATTTATAGCACAGAAATAAAGCTAAATTATTTTTAGTACACCAATAAAAAAAAAAAAAAAAAAAAACTACTCTATGTAAAAATAGGCAGAACCACAATTTAAAAACAAAGAAAAAAAAAAAAAATGCTCATTGCAAGATATGTGGCTAAAACTACACTAACTTTTGGATGGAAAGTTCAAAATAGTTCATTTCTCTGTAATAACAATACCTTTTCTCATACATGTATCTAATTTTAGAAAGTTGTGAAATGAAATTTTAACTTGCCAAAAAGCAATAGTAAGGACTACAATGTGGCGCAGTGGATGTCAGCTCGGAACAAGAAATAGGGGAGCCGAGTTCGAATTCCAGTTGAATTCTTTGCATTCACTTACGCACAATTACCCTTGGGAAAGGTATTAATCCGTCTCTTCCCTCCAGTTATGGATTAAATAGGACAGATTGGGCTCTATAGCCTTGGTTGGCAACCAGTCTACCGCAGAAAGCAATGGCAACCTACTGCGGGATAATCTTCTGCCCAGTCAGTCATGTCTCTTTCAACACATGATCGCCCAAGCGTGTATCAGGTATGGCTCTTAACTGACTGAAGGACTACAAAACTTTAAACAAATGCTTATTGTAAAGCTTTAAACTCACTTCATCTTCAAACTAAAGACAATGAAATGAATAAAAATGTATTTCTTGGAACTGATGAAAAAGACTTTCTGGATAGTTGGAATGGTCATCATGCATTTCCTATCCTAATGGTAATTTGCAGGCTGAATTTGTTTATAAGCCTCTGCTATAGCCAATATTCCTAGAACACTCCATATTACATCAACTCTTGAAAGTGGTATTATAGATAAATGTTGATGCCACTTGTGCAATATCATCCAACAAGGCCATCAAAAATAATTTGTGCATTTTTAGTTGGAACTAAACTTCTGATTACAGAAGGACAGAGCTGTAACATCAAGGACTTGGTCAAGATAAAAAGTTTGAATAACAGTATAGTGCAATCCATTGGCCTTAAGTCATTCAATAAGAACATTTTTTTCTTTAATATGTGATTATTTTGATGTGTGCGCAGAGAGGACATTGCAGAGTGCAACAAGTTTTAAAAATACAATTATAAAATTGTCAACTTCAAAAATATGAAAAAGTGCCAGCTGTCACTGAAATAGTAACAGTTTAAAAGAAATGTGGAATAAAAACTAATCACACGTGAGAAAGAATTGTATGTTTAGAAAGAGAGAAAATAGTATTTTTTCAAAATAGCCTTGAAAATAATGTCAGTAGTTGAAATGGAAAGAAATTGCACTATTTTAAGACATTTTTGCAACATAAACTAGGACAATTTGGGATATCTAATAATGATTTATAAGGTCATTCTTGGTATTAGATTTTCTGCAAACATTTAGTTAGAAGCAGTTATCCTATCTAGGAAGGGTAAAAACATTATTAGTTTTGGTTTCAAAAGTAAAATCTACCATAAGTCCAATATTATTAAATCTATTTACAAGGTCTTAATATTGTGTCATGTGGATCTATTATTAGATTATTATCTATGTATCTAAAAATAACATTTTTTTAGAAAATTATTTATAAAAAGACCACTTTCAGGAAACACTAAAAACTAAAAAGAGACCAACTAAAACACTGCTTAGAAAGAAACTATTGGCAAACCAAATTTTTTATTTTAAAAGTTATTATCAAAGATTAAATAAAAAACTGATTAGTAATTAACTGGCATATTTTTGGTGTGAGGGTAGAGCAATTTTTATTTTTGACTTTATTAAGTCTGTTGCTTTGAGTAAATTTAAGCATTTGTTTAGGAAAATTTGTATATAAGGATTTTATATCTAAACTGCACATACATTTGTCTGTAATCTTAAGATTAGCAGTAATCTTTTATATACAAGGAACTAATTTTACAGAATAGTAGGGTAAAAACATTTTAGTGCTACCTATTCTTGATATAATAGGCCTTTATATAAGAAATAATTTACATTAGATCTTAACATATTTGTTGTTATCAAAATGTTTGGTTAATATTATGCCCTCTAGCTTTTTTTCAAATGCCTGTGAATCTCGGTATTCTTCAGGGAATTTCATGCAGAAACAAACGCACACCTATTTTTTTTATAAACAATGATACAAAATGCCATTTTTTTACCCTGAAGTATCAATATAAGAATTTTCCAACATATTTCCTGTTTAACATTTTATTGCAGGAATTTATTAATTCAAGCGAGACTACAGAGAAGATAGCAAATGTAATTGTTAAATTATTAGTAGGCAGTTATAATTTTATTTGAAAATTTTCAGATGCATATGAAAATCAAGCAACTTATCTGCAGAAAGGTATTGAAAAGCACACACACACCAAAAAAAAAAAAAAAAAAAAAAAACACCATATGATACGAATGATTATCTCCCCTAAATTAAGCGGTTAATAGGATTCGATTCAGGTTTGGTTTTTTTTTTCTTTTACATTTTTTTTTATTGGCATTCGTCACTTTAGAGAATTTTAATCTAATGACATTATGAAAAATTTTAAATACAGAAATATAAATTAATTCTCATCGAAGGGGAAAATACACTATTTTTTTTTTCAGTCTCAACACAAAACCAATTTTTTTGACAATAACTTACTTCGGAGTCGGACCAGTTTCGTTATTTGTAATTTTCTCATTTTAAAATTACTATTTTCAAAATAGAGACTTTGGATTTAGAACTTAAATCACATTGAATTGCATTTATGAATAATCACACCTTATCGGTAAAATTAATCATTCACAGTTTAAGAAAATAAACTAAATATTAAAGTAAACAATGATAAAAAAAAAATTACTAGGAGATTTTAAACCAAAACTTTTATATACAACCTAAAGTTAAATCTTTAGATGTAAGTGTTTAAATAGTGTATGTTTAATTCGTATATAGCTAAGTGAAGGGATTGATTAGTAGGGTAAGCCTTTACCGCTGATGCATACGCCAATATTTTTGGTCAGTTCAATAAAAAATTGTTGCTTTCGAAATCTTGGGGAGGAGGTGAAACGCAATGTTCACTGGTTGTAGAGATTGAGTGAAGATTATTATTTATAAGTAAAATGTTTGAAGTAAAATAATTTTATGCCAGAGCCTGAAATTAAAATAATTCAATAATCCATATGCTATATAATTTAAAGAATGAATTATGTCGGGAGTGACTTAAAAAAAAGTCTTAAGCACGTGGCTAGAAAACAGGATATTAAAAATCAAATACTAAGAATTTTAAAAGTTTAATTACCAAGACTAGAGTTTTTGTTTCAATAAAGTACTTTGGGGCTGATAATCAAGAATAACATCTCATTTAAGAATTTATCCATAAATTTGACCTTCAGTAACAAGTTTTTTAATTAAAGTTTATAATACCATTACCATGTAACTTGGATACTGTAAAGAAGTCTTTGTGTACTGTAGTGTAGTAACTACAGTACACTGAGTACAGTTACATAATAAAATAAACTAAATTATTTAATTTAAATGTATACAAAGATTTCAATACATATTTTTTATTATGCAACTAAGTGCTAACACAAATCTTTATTTTAAATAAAAAATGCCAAACAGATTTTAAAGAATACTTGATTTGAAGTTTGAAATAAGTGAAGTGAATTCAAAGCGTTTTACTTTTATTTCAAATCAAAATAAGCAAACAAAATAAAACTAATAAAATGAAGTAACTGGAGTTTGTAAAATACAAGTATTTTTTGTGACTAATATTGGAATGTTTTCAAATTTACTTTATGCCACTTGAGAGAGAAAATAATCACCTAAACAGAAACTGTTTCAGAATTTAAAAAGAAATCACTTTTTAAAATGTACGCTTAGCAATTATTGAGTGTTTAATCAAGATTTAGAATAAAAAAAAAAATTCTAACTTCAATCTATAAACCTTTTTAAATCACAGAATTTAAAGGTTTCCGACTATTTTGATCTTCCGTAGCAAAGAATGGATCACTAGAGAGATATTGTATAGTTTGTGTTACACTTAGTGTGCAAGTGGTATATAATATTGAAAGAAAAAGAAACTTAATACTAAGTGTCTATAGGATTGATACTCTTTTCGGGTACACGGTCAATTAGTTAAATTATCCTGAATACGAAATCCAAAGTAACAGATATTAAGGAAAAAAAAATACGAAGACGACCGATTAAAAGAACTAAATAAAAAAAATAAAAACAAAAATGAACGATCAAGAGAAAGAAAGCAATGGCGGCTACACTTATTGCACGACCGGGTAAGTACGACAAAAAGAAGTCTAAGTTTAAAAATAACGTCCAGAAATTATTTGTTATGATCGATATTTGATGTAAGCTTCATAAAATGGTGTAGAGATGGCGTCAATTTAAAAATAAGGTCTAAAAATAAAAAATGATACATACTAACTGATGATGGAGTACTGATTATGTGTAATTATAGCAGATCTTAATGCCAGTTTAATAATTTTCGCTTGATTTTTCCTTCTACAAGGTCTAAGGTTTCTTTTATGTAATTTTTGACTTACCTGCCTAGAGGAAGAGAGTTCCTAAAGAGGGGGAAGTGCAAGACACTCACGCCGCTGTTTCAAGTTTGGTGCTAGCAACTGCTGCTACCACCACAAATTAAATAGGCAGAAATCTACTGCAGAACTATAAACCGGAAGTTGTATTCCGGAAGTTACTTATTCCTCCTCTAACTACGTCTTTCTTTCTTTCCAGTAGTCCGACAGGCTTTAACGTCAATATAATAAATAGTGTTCATTGTTTTAGCATCAGGTGTTAAAAATATGATTTATCTTTATAAACATTATCTCCATAAAAACTTTTTTTTTCGCTGTTATACAATTTGGAATGAATTTCTTTAAGTTTTCTTTTCTTGTACGGTTCAAATTCCTTTTTTTTCTTTTAAAAATTATTCGAACGAAGATATTCTAAGTGAATTACAATAGAAATACATGAAATTAAAAAAACAACTTAAAAAATATTATCTAGCAATAAGTTGAAGGTTTACTGATTTTTTTTAACACTATTTTTTTCCCATAAGTTTTGCCTTTGAGTTGATACTTTCTTTTCTTGGGGAGATTCAGTTTTTTTTTGTTTTTTTATTTTATTTACATCCTTACTTTTACTTTAACATTTTCTTTCCTTTTTTTATATAGAAATGATAAAAAAATACGACAAAAAAGTAAAAAAAAGTTGCTTAAGTTTCCATTCTATCTTTAGCTTTCGAAGCAAAAAATATTAAGTTCAGGTGTGGGTGCTACTAACCAAGCATGAGGTTGCCCAATAAAAAAAAAAAAAGATGTTTCATTTTTTTTTTTTTTTTTTATTTAAATTCTTTAATAGTTTTTTCACTTTTTGTTGCTTAACTTTTCATCTTCCTTTCTTCATTGAAAGTATTTTGAAGTATAAAATAATTAAATAATACAGACAGACAGTTCGGGTATTTTATTTTTTATACACTGCAATTATTCATTCATGCTACTTTCAAAATCATGGAAGTTTATTTTTTCCGAGCAACAGAAAATTTCCGTCTGAATTTTTGAGATTCAAAGAAATAATTTAAGATACATAAATTAATTGATGATAATGCAATAATTCGAAGAGACAATAAGAAAACTTCAACTACAATAATTGTTTAAAATACAAAAAAAAGATGAAGAGAAAATATAGAATGCGCTTGTTTAGTGGGTGCTAAAAAAATAACTCCCTCTTTTGGTAAGACTTAGGAAGAAGGAAAGAAATTTGTGAGCCTATGTGAAATTTTGTGGAGGGTGCCAATAGAAATCTTGTCTTCACAGAAATTAGTCAGTGAGCCAAGAAGAAGAAAAGAAATTGTGCTTCTTCTTCTTCTTCTTCTATGTGCCCTGTCCCTTCAGGACGTAAGCGATCATGGCTCTCCACGTCTCCCTATCGGATATCCCTTGTAGCTCTTAGTATGTTTGCTCCTGTTACACCTTGCAATCCCCGTTCCGTCATCCACCTGATCAGGCCATGCAAATATGTTATCCGCTGCCTTCCTCTGTCTCCTTTTCCTTCTATCTGGCCTGTGAGTATCAGGTTCTCCAAGCTCTCCTTCCTTATTGCATGTCCCAGGAACTTCAGTCGTCTCTTCCTGATGCTCAGTATTAATTTCCTTTTTGTTGCCATTCTTTCCAACACCTCATCGTTGCTTGCATGCTCAGTCCACGATATCCTGTGTCGCACTTTCCATTTCCTGTTAGAACACTTTCCTAGGTATTTAAATTTTTGTACTTGCTTGGTTCTGGTATCCCCCACCTGTATTTGGTATTTTGGTTTGCACCTTTTGCTGATGACCATGCATTCAGTTTTCTTAGTTTATTTGTAGTCCTTTTTTGTCACTCTCCCCGATACCTTCTGTAGGAGGTCTTGTAGTTTCCTTTCCGTGTCTGCGATCAGCACTGTATCATCTGTATACCTTATGTTGTTCGAGTTGTGGCCTCCAATAACAAATGCTGGCATGTCATCTAGGGTGCTCAAAATATTCTCGCTGTACAAGTTGAACAGTTTCGGTGAAAAGACACATCCTTGTCTTACGCCTCTTTCCATCTTTGTAAATCTGCTGAAATCGTTACCTGTCCGTATGCAGGCAGTTTGCTGCCAGTAGAGATTCTTGATTACTCTGATGTCTTTCCCAAAAATGTTGAGGTTGCCGAGCATCTCCATCAATTCTTTGTCGAATGCCTTCGTATAATCAATAAAACATAGGTACAAGACTTTTTTTATTTGTATTGCCCTTTCGGAGAGCATCCTAATCATAAATATGGCGTTCCTTGTTCCAGTGTTTTTGACGAGCACACACTGTTCCTTTCCTATCTCTGGCCTGATTCTGCTTCTTGCTCTATTCAGCAGGATTCTGACAATCAGTTTTATAATGTGACTCATTAAGCTGATAGTTCTGTGTAGTTTGCACCTGGTTTCTTTGGCAGTGCTATAAATATCGACTTGTATAGGTCGTCTGATATTATTCCACTATTATAAATTTCATTTATTATGTTGGTAATTTTTTCTATGCCATATTCTTCCAGAGCTATCAGCAGCTCTATTACAATGCTGTCTGGACCAGCTGCTTTGTTTCTGTTCAGTTTAGCCATTGCAGCTTCCACTTCGGATTTTAATATTTCCGGTTCATCCTCCTCCTTATGTATTCTCGGTTGTTCTCTCCTGTCGCAAAAAAGATCCTTTATATACTCTTCCCATTGCTGGAGTATTTCCTCTTTCTCCAATATGATTGTTCCATCCTTGGATTTTATGCATCCTGTTGTGGAGCATGTTTTTTGTCCTGTCAGTTCTCTTATCTCTTTATGCATCTCTGCTTTATTGGTCCTACTCAGTCTCTCTACTTCTGCGCATTTGTTGTTGATCCATTCCTCTTTAGCCTGCCTGCGTTTGTTCCTTATCTCCTTGTGTATTTTTTTGTACTCTCCTACATGTCTTAGTGTTATTTTTTGTCTTCTTTGTATGATGTGGAGAATCTCTTCAGTCATCCACTTGGTTTTTCTTCTGTGTCTGATTTCCTTTGGGGCAATGTTGTTCGCTGAGGTCACCATCGCTTCCTTTAGTGAGTCCCATTTTGAACGTCCTTTTCCAATTTATTCTTCATATTTCTTTCTCACACTGTTAGTGTATTCTTTCTGCAGGGTGAGGTCATTCACAAGCATATTGTATTGCAGCCTTGGTGATGTGCTGGGCTTCTTCATTCTCCGGAGTTTTATCCTTAGTTTGCAGATGACTGGGACATGGTCACTTCTGGAGTAGGCACCTGGATATGTTTTGCATTGAACCACTGCGTTTCTGAATCTCTTGTTTATAGTTATGTAGTCTATTTGGTTCTTTGTGTCGCCTCCTGGGCTTCTCCATGTCCATAGACGTTGTGGGTGTTCTTGAAACCAGGTGTTAGTAATTACCTGGTCATTTGCTGTGCACCATTGGACCCATTTTTTTCCTTGTTCGTTGTGATCCCCTAGTCCAAAGTTGCTGGTCATGTCTCCTTCCCTCTCTTTACCTACCTTGGCATTCAAGTCACCCATTATGATCCTAATTTTTTGGCTTTTGCACTGAGCCTTGACACTGTCCAGTATGGAATAGAATGATTCTATTTCATCCTCAGTACTTTGAGTTGTCGGCACATAAACTACCATGATAGCTGTGTTGAATGGCCTTCCCTGTAGTTTAACCAAGAGGACTCTCTCTGAAAGCTGACAGTATCCAAGAATGCATTTCTTCACTTCTTTGTCTAGTATTAAGCCAACCCCTTTTTCGTTGTTTTTGCCTCCTGCCTAAATTATCCTGTGGGTGTCACTACTGAGGTCTCCATTATTAGGCCATCTGGTTTCGCATATACCTAGGATATAGATCTTCAGTCTGTCCATCTCCTGCTTGACATTCTCTAGTTGTCCACAATTGTTAAGTGTCCTGATGTTCCATGTACCAAAAGTAATTCTTTCTTTGTTGTGCAGAGTAACAGTCCAGAGACACCTGTTGCTCATATTGTTCTTTCCCGGGCGAGGGACAAATTTTGAAGTAAAATGTCCCCTTTACGCCAAAGTGCTAAAAATGTGACCAGCAAATTCTTTCTGAGTTGTCACCCAGCATGAAGGAGAATTTCTTAAGATCAGCACCTGCTGTATCAAAGTTTATCAGTTCAAAATTCTACAGAACTCTGTTACCTTTGCCTTAAATGTTTTTGAATATTATTTTGTGTCAGATCATTTCATATGTTGTATGAACATCTTTTTAGGACAATTTTTTGCATTCACTTATGCACAAAGTTATTAATTAACTACCAAAATTAATAAACTCATTCAATTCAAATGAAATAGTCCATAATAGGAACAAAAGTTATTTTTTATAGTACTACACAATTTAGTGGAGTGTAAAAGGTATTGAGTTTGATTCCTGCTACTAAGGTTATAAAATAATCATAATATAAAATATTTACACAAATTTTGTCCATATGCTTCCATTTTCAATACTTATATATATACTAGTTAAAAATCCACCCTAACATGGGATTTTGAACTAATTCTTATAGAAGACATAATGGAGACCTTTGGTATTTATGAGTAATTTTGTTTTTTTAAAACTATTTATTGAATCAAAACTTATTTGATCATCAATTTCATAAACTCTTAAATTATATTTAATTTAAATATTTAAGAGGATTTCACAAAAGATTTTAAGTACTCACATTTTAACCTTTAATGTCATCCTTCTCACTTTTTATTACAATAATGATCAAAGGAATAACAACAAACAAAGTTTTTGTGCTGACATCATCATGAGGCTAGTATTTATAATACCCTTTGTTCATATTGAAAATGTAAACAATTTTTTAAAACTTTGAATTTTCCTGTATCTGGAAAATAAGGTAGGAAATTTTAGGTTGTCTGTTTTATACAGTTAAATCAAGGGTCAGCAACCTACGGCCTGCAACGGCATTTTGACCGGCCCGCAAGCCTGATTACCAATGACTCTATTTTTAACATGAGAGATGAGGCTTTCAAATTCAATAAAAGGCCTGCTGTTATCTTCCTCTGATCCACCAAGTGAATTTGAATACTATGACTGCAAAAACACGATCAAAATCCAATCACCTCCATTTCTGCATAAAAAATAAAAAAATAAACATAAAACAAAAACTGAGAGTTGATTTGACCAACCGACTGACCGGTGACAGACATTAGGCAGGGAAACTTTCAAAGTGACCATGCTGTCTCAGTCGGCTTTCTATTTCATTCCTCCAACAGCGACCCCCCCCTCCCCCCCCCCTCTTACCCCTTGTTACCTACCCTATGTAAGTTACTGGAATAAGTTTGCAACTATTTGTACTTGTATGTATGGGTATATGTGTTTCATTTTTGTTTGATGTGTCTGTGGTTCATTTGTGGTACAATTTTCAATAGCAGTTTCAAACCTACATGTCATAATGTCATATATTTCACTTCGGTTGATTTTTTTCACTTTGACGTATTTTGATGTTCCTTGAGGAAAAGTCATTTTTGTTAGGTGTTTTTTAATTTCAGACTTTCTTTTGTTTTTCTGATTTTTCAATGTTTATTTTCATTATGATTTTAAATATTTAGGTTGACAGCAGTCTGCATATGTAATTTTTCTTTAATTTTTCATTAATGCCTTTGTCTGACCCGCGACCTGTCATTATAACACGATCCGGACCGCGGGGTCAAATGAGTTGTCAACCCCTGAGTTAAATGAAAAGAAAAAGATCTTGTTAAGCATACATAACAAATACTCAGTAAGAGTCCAGTTTAGTATTATATTTACATTGTAAAAAGAACACTTCACTAAATACATAAAAAAGTTTAGCAATTTTAAAAAATTATTTATTGCACATATGCTTGAGAGTTGCATTAGTGAACAGAAAATTCATTTGTTATTTTTCAGTCCTTGAGTTATATAATGACAGACAAAAAAGACATTTGGTGAATAATAGTCAAAGTATAAATTTATTGGAATGTTGAATAATTAATCAAACACAGAATATAATGAGGATGCTAAATAGATTAAAAAAGGACTAATCTTTTGTCATATAACACTAGTAACATAAGTGTGAAATTCAATTTTTTTTTCCACCACATTACTCAGGCATTATGAAACAAGGTTGCTCTCTTCACTACAAGACCCAGAAAGTGACATCAGGTTACAGAAGAATGGAACCAGCAACCCTAGCAGAAACTGCTACCATCTAAAGATACTATCCAAGGACTGAAAGTGACATCCTCTTCAACAAGGACCATTGACAAAATATTTGAATGTCTTTTCTACTAAGCTAAGTCTGCAGGTACACATTGTCTAAAAACATTTGTTTTTCTTTTTCTATTTGGATATTAAATATATTTAAATTTTACAGGTTGTGTTTCTTTCTCTTCAAAAGCTTTTGTCCATCTTTGTTTGAGTGCATGTGACTTAGTACTAACCCTCTATAGACTTGGGATTGTATACTGGCATATTATCATTACTATAGTCACCACATATATTGTATTATTAAGATTTATTTATAATAAGTATTTTTTATTTGCCAACAAGTACACCATGATGGTACATTAGTTAGCTGTTAGTGAAGCATCTAACTAAAAGAGCCATTTTCATGCTCAAATTATATTTGTTATTTTAGTGTTGAAAGGCAAACAAGGAATAATCTATGGATAAAATAAGTTTTGTTTCAGTCACACAGAGATTGAATTTTTTTTTTCACCTTAATTAAGACAGATTTAAACATTAGTAACAATTCATATAGTAAGTAAGAAGGAAAAACAGACAAATTCAATTTTGAATTTTTTGTGTATTTTGGTTGGTTGGTTGGTTGGTTTAACCAGCATATCAACCTTCATTAGGTCATTTAATGTTAAAAATACGTTTTGATTTGTTTTATTTAGTTTATTTGTTTTATTGTTTTTGTTTGTTTATTGGTAACATTTTTCATTCAATAAAGTTTTGTTGGTAACATTTTTCATTCAGTAAAGTTTTGTTGGTAACATTTTTCGTCCAGCAAGTTGATTGACCCTTCAGCCAACGCTTACTAAATCTGTTTATTGTATAATGTGGAGAGCATGGGCATATTTTCTTGTTATGTTTTTCAGATTTAGAGCTAGACATGACCAACCAATTGATTGGATCGGGTCTATCCAACCACTCATCTAGCTCAGGTCAGGGCCAAAGTGATGTGTTGCAGGATCATGTCTTTATAATATCCTGGATATGATCAGCTCATCCATCAGGATTCCATTCTCAAACACTACGGGTCACCACCCATGGTCAACAGGTATCCCCATTGAAGGACTTTTACTCTCTTCAGGGGGGCAGTTGGTGTATTCTGAGGCCATGCCAACAGGGCTAGTGTATTTTGGTGTGTACGTTATAAAAGGTTTCCTAAAAATTGTTCTGGTAATTGCACGTGTAGATTGTTCTTTTGAACTAGTCCTTGATTTTATGTGTCTTTTTTCTTTCTGGGTTTGGTGTTTGTTGAATTTCCAATGACTTGAAGCATAGTGGGAACACATGCATGTGTGACACGATAACTAGGCATATATGTATTTTATTATAATGGATTAAAATAGAAAATGGTTAAGAATAGAAAATAGTTTAAAAACATATTTAACAAAAGTGAAAAAGAAGAGGAAAAAAATAAATAAATAAACGCTTTTTCTTTTATGAGGAAAATTGTGGAAGAGACAAGAAGAGTATCCGATTACTGTTTTAAATCCTACCGCTGTTCCGCTAAATATTTGACTCAGTGATTTAATGTGATAAAGAGATAAGTTCAGGAGATAAAAGTTCAGGAGGTGCATTTCTCGAATGACCAGGTCAAAGGCTGTGTTTTACTGTATCTTGACCACACATTAAGAATTTTCCAGCGGAAGCTTTATTAAGATAAAAAAAAAAGATAACTGAAATTTCAGACTTACAGTTGCCAATGTTTATCACCGGTGGTCTAAAGGATTTCCGGATTTCCAGATTCATTTTAAATAAATAGAAATTAGTTAGTGAGTTTTAAAGGGAGTTCAGCCGGGCGCAAGCTTGAAGTAAGAATCTCCGTTCGTCTTGTTTCGGTCAGTTCGGATTTGTTGATCTCCATTAATTAGAGTTAGAGCTGTGTGTCACATTCGCCTGCCCCAACCGAAAAGGCTAGCTCTAGTCTAAACAAAATAAAGCATCCTTTCAACTCATCCAAGTTGTGGAAGTTCGTTCCTTATAGTTCAATCTTGTACCCCCAGCTGTTTGGCCGACATTTTCAACAAACTCCCGGCAAACATCACAGCATGGAGAACGGCCGCCGGAGAAAATTGTTCGGACCGTCCAGTTGGGGTGTTACACATGCATGTGTGTGCAACTGAGAGTGAGGCAAAATGTGAAGAGAAGAGAATTATACAGGTGGTTTGCTGTTGTTTTATATGGTCGTAACGCCTACGTGTTTCTGCTTTGACCTTGGCGGGAGCCTTAGTGATTGGTTAGCTTATGCATGACATCAACTGACCAAGTAAACTATGTCCAGGTTATAGAAAAGAAAAGAAAAGAAAGGATATTGTGTTGAGAAAAAAAGAGACAGATAGTTTCTCTGTCCTTCTATTAGTTAAGAGTATATTTCAATATGTTTTTACTACTATTACCACATAACATTCCTGATAACTTAATAAGTATACATGCTTAAAAGCTAGAACATTGCAGATTAATAATTTGATATGTTTTAAATGTATAATTTTTATCTTTCTCTGTAAATTAGTTTATTAAGTTTTAAATTGTTATCCAACCAGTAGAGTTTTTTTTATTATTTTTATAATCACATCGCCCCAAGCAAGGCATTTTACTGCCACTGGTGTGCAGGGGGTTACACAAGAGGAAAGTTATGAGAAAGAGTGACAGGTTATGGGGGGTGTCAGGAAGTGGGTAAAAGAAGGATGAGAATACTGATGAGAGTGGAGTGGATGGAGAAAGGAGCATGAGAGAGAGGATGCAAGTTAGTGAGATAGGAGATGACTATTGACTTTAGATTTAAATTCTTGGAGATTGTAGCTGTCAGGAAGCAAGTAAACGGAAGGGAATTCCACAGGTGGGAAGTGCAAGAAAAGAAGCTTATGGAGTAGAATTTGTAGAAGAGACCCAGGGAAGCCACATTGCGCCAGTGAGAAAGTGACCATATCTGAGCTGCCAAGTCAGGATTGATCACATTACAGATTCTCTGTTGAATTTTGTCAAGGACACCTAGGTGGATAGCAGGGGCACCTAACCAGGTATGGCAGCAGTATTCAATGCACGGGCTGTTGGTAGATTTATATATGTGCAGGATGATTTCAGACGGGAAAAACTTCCTGATCCTACACAGAGAACCGACCTTCTTAGCAGCGGATTCCTCTCCGTGGTTCTCTCCTGCCTGTTAGGCCGCCATTGCCCACAGGAACCATTACTTCCGACTATTCCGGAGACAGTCATCTGATCATAATAGGTGCCTATTCACGTCCGCTCGTAATGAGTGCAAGAGAATCCTGAATGAAGTCAAATGGTTGTTTGCTGAGAGAATGCGACAGTGCATAGCTGACCGCAAGTTCAGCTCCAAGGGACTATTGGCGGTTATGCAAACGAGTGCTGAACAATAGCAAATCCTCAATACCGCCTTTAATCAATGAATTTGAGGTTCTCACGTCATCTGTGGACAAAGTTGAGTGCTTTGCTCGCAGATTCTCATCCAACTCCATATTTGACTCATCTGGAGTCCCCTCACCTGACTTCCCTATTAGAACTGAGGCCAAACTGTACGACGTATATATTACCCTGACAGTAGTATCCCGAGTAATCTCAAAACTTGACCCCCATAAGGCGAGCGGTGGTGATGGAATCCCGGTGATAGTCCTTAGAAGGTGTGATCCTGAACGCTCCCCTGTCCTCTTTAAACTGTATAACTACTGCCTTTCTGCTTCCTGTTTTCCTGCATGCTGGAAGTTCTCTTCAGTCATTCCTGTATTTAAGAACTCTGGTGAACCCTCGGACCCATCCAACTATTGCCCTATCAGTCTTCTACCAATTTTCGGGAAAGTGTTCGAGGCCATAATTAATGCTGAAATAGTTCAACATCTTACTGCCCACAAACACTACTCTGACAAGCAGTATGGGTTCTGCTTTGCCAGGTCCACGGCCGACATGCTAACAACCGTTACAGAGTACATGCTCCAGGCCCTTGATGAGTCAGGCGAGGCTTGTGCTGTTGCTCTGGACATCTCCAAGGCTTTTGACAGGGTTTGGCACTCTGGCCTTCTATGCAAGCTATGGGGTTATGGTATTACCGGATGCTTGCTTGATCTAATCCAATCTTTTTTAAATAACCGCAAAATGAAGGTCGTTTTGAATGGGCATGCCTCTTCATCCTACAGCACAAATGCCGGTGTCCCACAGGGCTCTCTCCTAGGCCCGACGCTCTTCCTTATTTTCATCAATGACCTCCCAGATGAGATCAAGTGCCAAGTAGGCATCTACGCAGATGACACCACAATTTACTCCTGCATCAGTAAGAAACCCATCATCACTCTGTGGTGAATTGGGGCAAGAAGTGGCTTATCAATTTCAATGTGTCTAAGACCAAGCTGTTGTTTTTCAATCATCACAGGCAACCTCTCATGCCTCCCATAAGCATGGACCAAGCAATTCTCCCTGAGAGCAATACACTGTGCCTCCCCAGCCTTACCCTCTCTTCTGATCTCAAATGGAACCACTACATCGAGTCCATAGCTAAATCCACTGCTAAAAAGGTTGGGTCACTGTGTCGGGCCAGGATGTTTTTTCCGCCTGAATCCATCCTGCATATATACAAATCAACCATTCATCCGTGCAGGGAATACTGCTGCCATATATGGTCAGGCGCCCTTGCCGTTCACCTCAGTGTTCTCAACAGGCTCCAAAGGAGAATCAGTAATGTGATAGGTACTGACTTGGCGGCTCGACTACAGCCACTCCCCCACTGACGAAATGTGGCCTCCCTTTGTTTGTTCTATAAATACTTTCTTGGCTTCTGCTCGGACAAACTTAAGTCACTGGTGCCTCCTCAACAGGTGTTTACTCATGCAACCAGATTGGCAACTGGGTCCCACCCATTCACAGTTAGGTTAGCCAAATGCAGACAACAATTCTACTCCTGCATCTTCTTCTCTTGCACATCCCGCCTGTGGAACTCACTCCCATATTCTTGCTTTCCTGACGGCTGCAAGCTCCAGGAATTTAAATGCAATGTCAATACTCATCTATTAACCACTTGACTCTAGTTCTTTCCCCACCCTGTATATCCTTTCCTTTCTCTCCACCTTTGAAACTGTCATCACACCTGCATTCTCATCTTTCTATTGCTCCTTTCTAACTGGTTCATCTTCCTCTTCACTCTCTTCTAATTAATCTTTTTACACTTATGTAGCCCCCTGCACATCAGTGGCATTACCACCTTGCTTGGGGTGAAATGATTAAAAAAAAAAAAAAATCCCATCCTATTTCAATATCTTAACCACTATGTATAAAAGGCTGTGTAACTACTAATGATCAGTTTAGCAGGAATAAGCTGTTAAAGTTGATATTCAGCATTGTCTATTCATTACAGTATGAAACTGTATAACATAACATGTTATAATAATGTTTACTATAATTTCAATCTGTTTAATTTGTTCATTTTTGTTATGATCAAAAGCCATAGAAAGATAACACAGACTCGGATATAAGGTTGAATAGTATATTCTTGAGAAACGTAGTACAAAGGTAAACGTGGACTGGACAGTACTTTCTCTCGCAGATGTCCTCACTCACTCATTCACTCATTCTATGGCTACTACCCAGTGACTCCCACTCAGAGTTGTGGTAGCCATATTATAAAGGTGTGGACAAGTCCATTTGTAGGTAGGTCCCCACAATATCCCTCCTCTCAAGCCTTTTACTCTGTAAAAGGGTTTATTATTTTCCTAAAATTTAATACCTTTTCTTTGTCGCCAGACTTGAGGTTAACACACTGGGCTCTTTAGACGTTGTTAGTGTTATGGCATAACCTTTTTTGTGGAATTTTTAGGTAGAGGTTTCTCTTCGTGGTTTGAATATTCTTCATCTCCAGTGTTATGACCAAAGGCCATGGAAAGATAACACAGACTCGGATATAAGATTGAATAGTATATTTTCGTGAAACGTAGTACAAAGGTAAACGTGGACTGGTGAGTACTTTTTCTCGCAGACATCCTGACTCACATATTAGCTCACTCTGTGGCTACTACCCAGTAACTACCACTCAGAGTTGGTAGGCATATTATAAAGGTTTGGACGAGCCCATTTGTAGGTAGGTCCCACAATAGTTTTGCAGAATCTTAATTTATATAGATTTAAAATGTTTGCTTCACAAACACTACATATGAAAGGATGTTGAATCAGGTTGACTGAAAGTGAAAGTGCAATATACTTTTAGATTTGAACAAAAGTTATTTTAACTGAAGATTCATATTTTAGCACAGAATAAGTAGAAGGAAAAAATGATCAACCAAATTTTCTTTGTTCGGTCTCATTGTTAGAGAGGCTTTAAGTTTGTGGAAACTTTCTATTAGGCCATTAGAGCATGGGAACATGACTGCTATGCCACTGTTCATATATGTTTGGTGCCTAGAAGAATGTTCAAGAAGTTTGACTGAAATTGTGTGTCTCACTCAGTTGTGATAACAGCAAGTACATTGTATATGGTGATTAAAGAAGCTTTATTTTCATTTTATTTCCTTTCTAAATAAAAAAGACAAACCTGACATAAAGGAGGTTCATTTTCATATTACTAAATAAAAAAAATGACAAAATCTGATGTAAAACTCTCTTATTTTCATATTTATAAATGAAAAAAGTCTTGTAAAAAAGGTTTATTTTCATATCTAAAAAAAAAGCTAAATCTTATATTAAAGGTGGTAATTTTCATCTGATGTAAAAGATGCTTATTTTCATATTTCTAAATGAAGAAATACAAATTCTAATATAAAATAAGCTTATTTTCATATTTGTAAATAAAAAACAAAGTCTTATACAAAGGAAGTTTTTTTTCATATTTCTAAATAAAAAGACAAGATCTAATGTAAAAGGGCTTATTTTCATATTTTCAAATGAAAAAAAAACAAATTCTGATATCTTATTATATATTTCTAAATAAACAAAGACACAATCTTATATAAAGAAAAATGACATTACCAAAAGTTTTATTTTCATATTTATAAATGAAAAATGTCAAAGAATCTTATGTCAACAATGTCAAAATTTGTCAAAGAAGTTTATTACATGTTTCTAAATAAAAAAAAGACAATGATGACATTAAGGAAAATTATTTTCATACTTTTAAATAACCAAAGACAAAGATTACAGTAAGTAAAATTATTTTCATATCTCTAAATAAAAAAAGATAAAATCTGATGAATTTGAGGTTTGTTATCACATTTCTAAATAAAAAAGATAAAACCTGATGTCAAAGAAGCTTATTACATATTTCTAAATAAAAAGATAAAATTGGATGTAAAAGAAGCTTATTTTTATATTTCTAAATAAAGAAAGACAAATTCTGATATTTAAGTGGTTATTTTTTATATTTATAAATGAAAAAAAAGACAAAGATGACACCAAAGAATATTATTTTCATATTTCTAAATAAAAATAACATCAAAATTTGATGAAAAAGAGGCTTATTTTCATATTTCTAAATGAAGAAAGACAAAATCTGGCGTAAAAGTGGCTATTTTTCATATTTGTAAATAAAAAAGAAATCTGATATGAGAAGGTTTATTTTCATATGTATAAATAAAAAAAGGCAAAACCTTATGTAAAAGGTGATAAGTTTCATATTTTCAAATGAAAAAAACACAAAATCTGATGTCAAAGAAGCTCATTACATATTTCTAAAAAAAGACAAAGTCTGATATAAAAGAGCTTTCTTTTAATATTTCTAAATAAAAAAGGACAAAATCTAATATCAAAAAATCTTATATATTTCTAAATAAAAATAGACAAAATCTTATATAAAGGAGGTTTCTTTTCAAATTTCTCAATAAAAAATAGAAAATGTCTTATAAAAATGCCTATTTTCATATTTCTTAATAAAAATTAAAATGACATTAAAGAAGCTTATTTTCATATTTCCAAATGATAAAAACAAAATCTGATGAAAAAGATTCTTATTTTCATATTTCTAAATGAAGAAAGAAAAAATCTGATGTATAAGTGGTTATTTTTCATATTTTAAATGAAAAAGATAATAATGACATTGATGAAACTTATTTTCATATCTATAAATAAAATAATACAAAATCTGATGATGAAGTTTATTTACATATTTTTAAATAAAAAAATTAGAATCTGACATAGAAGAAGCTTATTTTCATATTTTCCAATAAAAAAAGACAAACTATGATATAAAAGATGTTTATTTTCATATTCTCAGATAAAAGAAAAGACAAAATCTGATGTGAAAGAAGCTTATTTATACATTTCTAAATAAAAAGAAGACAAGGTTTGATAAAAAGAAGATCTGTAACAGATAACCCACTATAAGACCTCCAAACATGTAATAGAGGAAAGGAGGCTATATTATCTCTCAGGAAGAGATGAAGAAGTGAAACCTAGGTTTTATGTACCTAGGGATCTGATATCAGAAATAATGGAGTAGTGTCATGAAAAATAGAACATATAGGGATTGATTAAAACTTGTGACCTAGTGGGAAGAAGTTACTATTGGCCTGGATTATATAATGAAGTTTCTGTCAAAAGTTGTGTGGTGTGTCAGTCATAAAGTAGCAGACAGAAGATGGCACCATTAGAAAAGATGGATGAAAATAAGCATGGATGTGTCAGGACCATATGGGGATATCTTTAGTGGGTATTGTCTATATTGTGAGCTTTGTGGATTGGCTGACAAATTGGCCTGAGACATACGCAGTGCCAGATAAGAGAGCTCAATTGGTAACTATTAGGTTGTCCCAAAAGTTCGTAAACACTTGCAAAAAATTGAAATTTGACTCACCAAGTAATCTAAGGTTAGCAGAAAACACTTGCAAAAAATTGAAATTTTACTCACCAAGTAATCTAAGGTTAGCAGAAAACACTTGCAAAAAATTGAAATTTGACTCGCAAGAACAACAAAAATTATTGCTCAAAATAAAGACCATCATTTTCCAAGACTTTCTGCCATCAATCTGCAAGCTTTCGGATCTGGTCAAAGTACCATTCAGCCGGCTTCGAATCAAAGAATTCTTGACACGCTTCTTTGACTTCATCAAACAGGTCGAATAGGTGACCCTTCAGAAAGTGTTGCATTGAGCGGAAAAGGCCATAATCTGATGGAGCACAGTCAGGATTGTAGGCTGGATGTGGCAGAACCTCAACACCGTCGAACTCTTCAAACTTGTCTTTGGTCTTCCTGGCGATGTGTGGCTTGGCATTGTCCTGCTGCATCAAAGCGCGCTTTTGGTTGATCAGAGCCGGGTACTTTTGCTTCAACTTTTTGTAGACCCGCTCAAGTTGCTGACTGTAAAGTTCGGCACTGATGGCATGACAATTCGGAAACAACTCAAAATGCATGATTTCTTCAAAGTTCTACCAAATGCACAACATGACTTTCTTGCCGAATCGATCTTGTTTTGGAACCGACGGTGTCTCTTTCCCTTTTTGAACCCATCGCTTGTCTCGATTGTGCTGGACCAGATAGACCCATTTTGCAAGTGTTTACAAACTTTTGGGACAACCTAATAATTTAGTGATAAATGAAATATTTCCTAGCTATGGTACCCCTGTGCAGCTGGCTACAGGTAATGAACTAGAGAATGTGAACAAAATGACAGGTTCTGGCAAACTTAAATGTAGTACACATAACCACATTCCCTTATCATCCCCAAGGTAATGCTAAGGCAGAGAGATTCTATAGCACCTTAAGAGATGTGTTAGCCAAGTCAACAAGGGATAACACTGAGAATTAGGGCTCGTACCTGACACAGGCCCTGGCAGCTGTGAGGTTTATGATGAATTAAACCTCTAATTTCTCACCATATTAAATGCTATTTGGATGAGATGTGGTCTTACCTGTAGATAATTTATTAAAACCCTGCAAAAAGTATATGAGAGAAGACTCTCACCAATTAGTGATCGAGCAACTATAAATTGTTCACCCAGGCCCAGAGGTGGATAAAGAGGGCACAGAAAAAAAGAAATGACAGGGTGAATAGAGGAAAAAAGAAGATAGAATTAAGGGTTGGGGACCCCATGTACTACAAAATTCACCTGAAAAGCTGAAGAAAGAAAGCTGAACCAGAGGTGGGAACCATACTATAGAATAGTGGGACAGACGGTTCCAGTGTCACTTATAATCTGGGATCAGATGGCAGGGCAAGTTAAGCGGGCTCATGCCAATGATCTGAATTTAGCTGGGATAGCTGATTGGAAAGTAGCTAAACCAAAGACCAAGAAGGAAAGGTTGAGAAGCACAACCCTTGTGGAGTTGGAAGAAATGGAAACAGACAAAAACTCTAAAGAGAAAGATGAGAGAGTGATGGGACAGTAGAAAATGTCAATGATGAACCAAGGGGTGTGGTCCAAGTACCAGCATGGGGTTTGGTGTTGGCGACCAGTGACATTCATTTGTCATTTGTGTTGCCATCATCATGAAAAAGGCTTTGTGATGTCAACACTCAGCCCCACTGTTGTTGGGGGACTATAAGAAAGGTAAAAAAAAGACAGTAATAAAGTTCAGGGTTCTGATTTGAAACTTCCTGGAAAAGAGAGAGAGCTGAGTGAATGGGAAAAAGAGGGTGAGATATCCTACTTTCCCAACTCCAAAAATGGTTAAGAGAGGGAAAAAAGGCTAGAAGTTAAGCCAAAGTTATTTCTTAAGAAGAGACTGAGAGGCAGGGACCCTAAATCTCAATAAGAAAATAAGCCTGTGAACGATGCAATGGATGGGTTTGGTGTTGGTGCACAACAATGTTAAGCTCATTTAAAACCCTATCTAGTATCTAACAGAAGGGCCTGGTTGGAAGAGATAGAGCTGTGATTAGGATGTCATGAAAGATAGAGGAAACTGCTTGTTAGTGCTGTCCTTGGTCCCTTGTGTATATTCGGTGATGGTATTAATGAAACACAATCTTTGGGGCAAAAGTGCCACACACCTGTCTGAATCCCATCAGCCTACTAAAGATGGGTTAAAAGGAGAAAAGTTATGATTGGGGAACCAGGAGAAGGAAGCAGTGGGAGTACTCGAGAGTAATTGAATATGAAAAATAAGCAAACAATAAGTTGTAAGAGGAGTAAAAACAAGGAAATTTTGCAAAAATGGTCTGCAGGTCTGATACTACTGATGACAATGATAATGATGATGATGATGATGAAAACACAGCCAAAATACAATTTTCAAGAAAACAAACAAAATGATAATAACCAGGTCAAAACGATTTGTCACCTTTGTGATAGATTTGAACACATACAAGCTACTATTGAACAAAATGGAAAGAGAGATAAGAAAATCGAGCATAGCCAGGGTGAAGGTAGCACAAAATATCCCAGGAAGGGAGGTATGTTAGACTGCTGTACTCTCTAGAATTGAAGACGGTTACAATGGAAATCCAGTGGAAAGATAGGAATTATCTGAAAGGAACTGAAATACTTAAAACAAGAAGTAAGAGAGCAGTAGTCTCTATTGTTGGAAAAGCACTTAGTGTCATGTTTGGAACAGTGACTGAAGATGATGTCATGGTTATAAGGCAAAAACTGGGGGAAGTGGAAAGGATCAAAGAATTCTAGCCCAGGTGGCAAGAGAAAGTGTATCAATAATTAATGTGACAAGGTTAGAACTGGCAAAGAATAAGGCAACTATGAATTGGTTAATAAATAACCTACAAGAACTAAGAGAGAAGATAGCTAATAGTTTGGTGGGGGGTGACAACTGATTTACAATAATTGAGTGGATTTATACAACAGTATTTCCAGTTAATGATCATTTCTAGTAAGGTGCAATAGACTAGTCAGTCCTTGACGATTTTGTTAAAATATACAAGAGCTCAACTGGATATGTTGTCATTAGGACACCTATCCCTAAGTATAGTGACCTCTGGTCAATTGAAAGAATTGTTATTAAAGATACAGGCTAAGTTACCCCATCATTTGAGGTTACTAGTAGACCCCATCGAGGAATCATAGAAATACTACAATGCACTAGGTTGTATTACCTTGTTGGAGGATGGCAGGTTACTGGTGTTAATGTTCATTCCGTTGTTGGACAGAGAAAGTATTTTTGAAATATATCAAACCATAAATTTACCTATTCCCTAATCACAAATAGATCAGGGTTTAGGGGCAGTTACAAGATACCAAATTGAGACAAAATATGTAAATTCAAATTCAGCTAGGACAAAATTTATTCTGATGACAGAAAAAGCAAGGAAATGTAGGGATAATGCTTTGGGAACATGTATCTCCTTTAAGAACTATATATGTGATAGATAATCACAGACTGTGCATGTTTGAACTATTTAAAAGCAATAGAGAGGAGATTAAGAAAATTTATCAAGTAGAGGTATTGACAAACACTGTGTTACCATAAGCTATCAGTATATCTGATGGAGTGGCCACACAGGAGCCAATTGATCTGTCTAGGGTATATAGTGAAGAACCTCCTGGGACACTGAGAGTGAAACCTTCCTTGTCCTTAATAAAACTAACCCTAGAGTGCTCAGCATTTGAATATTAATCTCCCTACTTCTATGTTACCAGGCTAAATATAAATATGAAGAAAAAGATTCAGTTATATGGATACTTAACAAAAGTTTAGGTAATTGTACAGAATTGTGGGAATCAGTGGTGGGTAGGTTCCCTGAAGTTACCTTAGAAAAGATGCCAAAATCATTAAATCAGATAGAAAGTATCAATTAAAAGATAAATTAAATGTTTTAAAAAAAGAGAATATGGTTTGGGAGGATAATAAAAGATTCATAATAAACTGGTTGGCATTGATAGGCGCTTTGATAATTATTGCTGCAATAGTAGCAATGATATGGAAATTTAAAAAGCATAGGAAGAAGTTGATTAATTATGCTTTGGCAAGTATGCAACAGAAGGGGATGCCGTGCAGTGTTCTTTACCCAAACAGATTTAACCAAGACAAAGAAAAACTAGATTGATTTCAACAGGAGAAGAGGAAGTAGGGTCAACGCCTGTTAAAGAAACACCAAAACCTCCTATTGTGGAGAGAAGAAGGGTAGACTTGGCGCCAATATCTATTGAAGAGAAACTGAAGCCTTCTATTGTGGAAAAAAGAATGGTGACCAAGAAGAGCAAACCATAATGAAAAAAGGAACTGCTGCAAACCTCATATATATACAATGGATGATATAAACATAAGAAGAAGAAAAACTTTAAAAATATTGCATGAAAAATAAGAACTTTTAAGGGGTGCTGTGAACCCCATATATGCACAATACATGATATAAACAGAAGAAGAGGAAAGACATTTCAAATGATGCATGATATAAGCAGGAGAAGAAAGACTTTTTATAAATAATGTCATCAATAGATTTGGGGATTTCATTTGTCATATACAAGTAAATGACAGAAAGGGAAAAGGAAGAATGTAACACTATTTGGCATGGACAAATGGAAATAAAGGTTTAATGAATAGAATCATGAACATACTGAGAGAGAGAATGAAGATTTCTTTTTTCAAAAGAACTTAGTTCCTAAAACCAGAAAAATTACTTACAGAAAAGTGTTGTTATTGTAAGAAAGACATGTGATGAACTTTAGACAATTGATTAATGACTTTGCTCCCAAAGTACTGGTTACAAAAACTCAAATAAATAAGACAAATTCAAGAATAAAATTTCCTTGTTTTAAGATTAGAGAAATAGTTGACTGTGAAGCCATATGGTAAAAATCTGATTTTTATAGAAAATTTTGACATAAGCAAAATTTTGAAATGATAATTTTTAATTAATGACCATGAATGAAGCTACACCAAGCAGTTGAGAGCTGAATTGGTTGAAGAGTGGCCAAGGTGGCAGGCACAGGTGAAACGCTAAGGAAGGAGGAGGAATTTCCCATATCCACTGAAAATTGGTAAATTTCCTAAAATTTGTGAAAGAATGCAAAAGCATTTATTTTATTAGAAAATGATACAATATGGATAAAAAATATTTTGTTTGTGAAGAAAATGCATAAAAGGGACACAAGATACAAAATGGTTAAATTTGGTAAAATTTGTATAGAAATTCAAAAAACGATTTATTTTATTACAAAAATATACAAAATTCTGAAATGTATAAAATTAGTGATGAAAGAGAAAAAAGTGACATTTTATTATAGAAAGATACAAAATTTCTAAATTTGGTAAAATTTGTATAGAAATGCAAAAATCAATTTATTTTAATACAAAAAGATACAAAATTCTGAAAATGTATAAAATTAGTGATGAAAGAGAAAAAGTGACATTTTATTACAAAATAGATTCGAAATTATTAAATTTTGTAAAAAATTCATAAAATAGATATGTTCTGTTACATGATGCAAAATTGCTGAAATTGGCAAAATCTGTGATGAAAATGCAAAAAGTAATATATTCTATCACAAAAGGGTACATAATTTCTTTATTTGGTAAGATTAGTGAAGAAGATGCATGGTGATATATTTTATTACAAAAAGATACAAAATTTGTAAATTTAGTAAAATTTATGAAGAGATACAAAAAGGTATACATTTTATTACAAAAATATACAAATTGCAAAAATATATAGAATTTGTGAAGGAAATTCATAAAAGAGATTGTTGTATTCATATGCAAATCTCCTCCATATAAAAAGCAATTGGTGGTTAAACTACTCCTGACATTGAAGACTAAACAACTAGAAAAATAGTAGTGAATACTTTTAGCTAATTTTAATTTACCCCATTTTATTCACTACTAATATTTTTGTTTCACATATCAACATGAACAAAGTACTAAAACCTAAAATTGTGGATCTTGATATTAAGACTACTGGGGTAGAGAAAATATGGAAGCATTGGTACTGAACATTTTTAAACTTTCTCAGGTATATTGAGGGTGAGGAATTGGATACTCTTGTAAACTGTGTCATTTGATGTATATGAGCTGTTCAGTGAATGTACAATCTTTGAAGAAGCTATTAACATTCTAAAGAGAGCTTTCCTCCAAGAAAAATGTGAGATATGCACCAAGCATGTACTTAGAACCAGAACAGGTTTGAATAAGCTTTACTCAATATTTTCAAGCATTGCATGTTCTGGCAAAGGACTGTAAATTCAAAAATGTTACCCCTCTAGTTTACAAAGAAGCTATATGTTTTTATTTCTGGGTTATCTGCACCTCTTATTAAGCAGAGACTTCTTGAAAACAAAACACTCACCCTCCCAGATGCTGAAATCAAGCACAAAGTTGTGAAAGGGCTGTTCTAAATTCTTTAGCCTATTCTACTGATATCTAAACAAGTTATCAAGTGGTATTGGTATCAGAATCTGAGACTAACGCCTTAACTTCTCAGCAAGAGGAAAATCAAAATGTGGAGGACTCTCCAACATCCACTTTTATAAGAAATCCCTTTTATAAGAAAGGTGCTTTTTCTGCAGTGGCACTCTAGAGGTAAGTACTCAGATTGAAGAATGGGTTGCTACAATTGCAAGAAGGAAGGTCATTTCACTAAGGTAACATTTGAAAGCTAATAAGTACGAATAATTCATATGGCTCCATTATAAGACTTAATGTTCTTTGTTAGATTAATTTGATGAAGTGTGTATGCTGTGAATATAAAAAATCAAGCCTTTAGATATAAGCTTTCATTTTTTCCTAAAAGAGAGTCTTGAAAGAGTAAACTTATCTTGAAGTAATTGGTAGTGTATGTCACCACAGCAGCAAATTATAGCAGTTACTACTATTATGAGTGTAGGGCTTTGATTTTAGTCGTAAAAGAAAAAGTTTAACAAGTTACTGTAATTTGAATGCCCTAGCTCCAAATTTTAGCAGAAGAATCTTCCAGGTTAATGCTGAAAATGACTTGTGAAGAAAAACATGTAACAGAAAATGCTATGTTATGCATTGGGTTCTGACTTCAAATGAAATACTTATAAACAACTAAAATGGCATGTGTAAGGGAATGGGATCTTTATTCATGAGCTGGGTTTAATATCCTAGTTCATTCTTCTGATAGTGTCCCCTATATAAAAAACGCATTCGTGAAAACAGGAAAGAGGACAGCTAGATAAAGAGAGACAACTTAATAATACAACAGAAAACACAACATAATACTGAGTAAAGACGTTATTCTTTTTTATGTAATTATATGTTGGTAATATATTTACAGGATGTGCATTGTGGTGCAGGGGATATCGACCCAGAACGACAAATCGGGGAGCCGAGTTTGAATTCCAGTTGAATTCCTTGCATTCACTTATGCACAAATACCCTTGGGAAAGGTATTAATCTGTCTCTTCCCTTCAGTTATGGGTTAAATAATAGGACAGATTGGGTTCTATAGCCTTGGCTGGCAACTAGTCTACTGCAGAAAGCAATGGTAATCTACTGTGGGATAATCTTCTGCCCAATCAATCATGTCTCTTTTGAGACATGATCGCCCAAAGCGTGTACCACGTTTGGCACTTAACTGACTGACTGAATATAATAGTTGGAATCATGATTAAGGCGTCTACTGGTCATAAAGTGAGGGATCAGTTTTCTATTGTTATGAAGTAATAAACTGATCACCCACTAATTACTACCTAATAATCTAATAATCTCTTCTCCCTCTAGCTATGAGTCAAATAACAAGACAGATTGGGTTCTATAGCCTTGGCTGGCAATCAGTCTACTGCAGAAAGCAATGGCAACCTACTGCAGGATAATCTTTTACCCAGTCAGTCATGTCTCGAAAGAGACATGATCACTCAAAGCGTGTATCATGTATGGCACTTAACTGACTGACTGAATATATTTACAGATGTGTTTTGTTTGGTGTGTGTTAAATTGTGATATATAACACAATACATAAATGTTTTTAGTATTATGATTATTTGTTTGCATTAGGTATCTTTTTTTTTAGCTTACCTAAATGTGTCAGTTTTAAATTATTTTGAGGGTTAAACTATGAAACAGGTAATGAAATTTGGAGACTGGTTTTCCTTGGTTTTGTAGTATTCAGATTTTCATGTCTGTTGTATAATCAAGAGTCCTTCCAATCTGCTTAGCAAGTATAGGAACACTAATTCTAGTATCACATAAATTGTTAACAGTAAAAGAAGAGAAAGATTTTCTTAGAAAATCATAGATTTGCTCTTTTCTAGGAAGGGTCATTTCTATTTTTAGATGTAATGCAATATCATCACTTAAAGAAAAAGTTCACACTGTTTTCGAACAGATGGCATTCCCAGAACTGCAGGTATGTAGTTTCAGATGGCAATACATCGGTAAGGAATATCTATAAGCAAGCTTGAAATTCAATATATGTCATTTCGCTGAAGTGTAAACAACTTTGTTTTTCATATCAGATTTTGTGTCAAAGAAAGTATATTTGTGGGGAATTTTACTACACCACTTTATTCAAAAGAAATTTACAGTTGAAGTACACAGAATTCTTGTTGAGATTTACGGCAATCATGCTCCGTTAGAAAAAACATGCAGAGTTTGATTTAATAATGATTTTGATGTTGAAAATAAAGAATGCTCTGATGCACCAAAAAAGTTAGAAGTCAAAGACATTACATCATGAAGACAAATGTCAGGTGCAAGTTGAACTCACAGATTCATTATGAGTTGATCACACAACAGTTTCAAAATGTTTAAGAGCATTAGAAATGATTCAAATGCAAGGACATTGGGTGTCATACAAGTTGAAGCTGAGAGATGTCAAACGGCATCTTGTCACATGTGAACAGCTGCTTTAATGGTAGAAAAGGAAAAGTTTTTTGCATCATGCAGTGATGAAAAGTGGATAAACTATGATAACCTCAAACGTAGATCATGGGGTAACCCTGGCCATGCATCAACATCAGTAGCAAAGTATCCATGGTTCAAAGCTTCTACTATGCATTTGGTGAGATCAACTGGGTGTAATTGACCAAAACCATCACAGGAGATTGCTATTGACTACAACTGATGCATTTAAGCTGAGCATTGAAGAAAAAACAGGCTCTATACAAATAGAGACATAACAAAGTAATTTTGCAACATGACAACTCTAGGCCACATGTTGCAAAACAGGTGAAAACCTCCTTGGAAACTCTTAAATGGGAAATCCTACCCTACCTGCCATATTTACCAGACATTCTTTAGAGGAGGTTAGTGAAGATAAAATTAAGGACAATTTGGTAAAATTCTAGGGATTGCAGCTACATGAAGAATTGATTTTTTAAGGCTAACAACACTAATTGTGGGACTAATTTTCTTACTGGATGCTGTTGTTTTTGTCTTATGTCTTCAGGTCAAAAATGCAGTTCACATACCTAAAAAATAAACTAAAAAGACCTATTTTAAAATCTAAGATCGCCAAAAAAAAAACTTCAATAACATAAGGGAAAGTTCCAGATGTATTGGGTGGGAGGGAAATCATTTAAAAATTATGTTCATATTATTATTGAAAATTTCATTAAATTGATAAAATAATGAATTTTGGAGATGTTTTAAAAGAAGTCATCCTACCATTTAATAACCAAAGTATTGATTTGAAGAATTTACAAACTGGGATGAAGTGGCAAGAGAGCAAGATTTACACATTTATAAATTTTACATTGATGTAATAGTTGAGGCTGTTAATGAATGTAGAGAAGTTAATCCTGTTATATTATATTAGGCTATTGTTGTTGTGCTGTTCTTTAGAAACTGAAATGCGACAGTTTCAAGAATTTAATAAATGGAAGTGATAATGAGGACAAAATACCTGAAATAAACAGCTATTTTCAGGTAGTTAATAGAGGTTTTCTGCTATATCATAATGATACTACTACAAATACTGTTCTCTATAATTATATATTAGTTATTAATATTAATTATATATTAGTTATTAGTAAACTAACAAAAAATTCTTCTTTTCTTCATTCTGTAAATTATAGAAAATTAGTCATACACATAATTTTGAATGTGTTGGTAAATATTAATGGTCATCTTTTTTCATGTGGATGCTTGTGATGAGAATCACAGTATTGGAAAATTAAAAAAATGCTTGTGTGGAGCGTTTCAAATGTTCATTTGCATAACTTTTGTGCTAGGAGAAATAATACTACTTACTAGAAACAAGTTAACCCAAAAGACTTCAAACCTCAAGCTAAATTTCCCATGTAACATTTTTCCTAAAAACAAAAATCCCAGTATTGTATTGTAACTTTACTACAACAGATTAATTAAAATAAAATAAAACAGGAAAATTAAAACCATGTTGATTTTTGTTATTTTAAAGAAAAGTTTTCAAGTAAATTGACACAATCAAAATAAGAAGGAATTTTTAAATTCAATAATGAAACATGCACTTTTACTTTAACATTGCAACAAATATAGAACTTTAAATACTTTTCCTTTTAAAGTTTAAGGTAAAAAAAAAAAAAATTGGAGCTAGGCTTTTTTTCCCTTTTCTATGAAAAATATTATTCTGTCAATATTGTAACTATGGAATAATCATTAAAATAAAAACAGATTTTTAATCTATTTATTGTTTGTTCTTGCTTTAAAGATAAGGTAGAAATCGAAAATTTGACAGAATAAAAGTTTTATTCTGCCAATTTAATTTCAATTGCCATATACTCAGTGAGTGAACTGAGTAGAGACAGAGTACGGAATAAAACATTTTTATAATATTGTTTTTTCTTTATTTTTATAAATTAATATTGAATAAAGTCCTAAAATGAAATCTGAACCTTGGTTTCTTTTTTTTAAATTGTAATTTAAAAAAGTATTCTATATTAAAAAAGGGAAGGGACCTGCAATCACTCATATTTGTTTGGCTTAAAACTACTTGTGGTGACGTCACGTTTAATCGAACAGACCTTCTGAAATTTTTGACATTACGAAAATAATATTTACAAAGTAATTCTCTCACAGTTTACAATTTATTTCAAAATTGAAGATTTAAATTATTATTAAATCATAAATAAAATTTTTATGAAAATTAAAAATGGTTTTATGATAAGAGTGAAGGTACGAATATACGTATACAAAATTCAGCATCGACTTTATTCGTAGATCAACCACTGGAAAAAGACGGCGTGTACTTCATTATCACAACAAAACATGAGAAACTCGTGTTATCGTCGATTGTCCAGTTGGACTCTTTTCGTTCTCTTATTATTTATCGTTGCATGTTTAGCAACCAAAAACAAGAATAAAGATGATAAAAAGAGTGATGATTCTGGAAAATGGAAAAAAAAAGATATTCGAGATTATAGTGATGCTGATATAGAACGACTTTATGAACAGTGGGAGGTAACGTGTAAAATGTTTTGCCTTTTTTTTTTAGTTGTTGACCCATCTACCTTTCGTTTTGTCTTACTGTGACAATAAACTTTTTTCGTTTTAAAATTTTTACCTGACATTTCTAGTCTCAGCTGATTGATATGTATGTAAGTTTTAGACATTTAAAAAAATTCAGCTCCTCATAATTTCTTATTGAACACTGTTATAATTTTGATTTTTGATGTTTTTAATGTTGCTAAATTAAAAAATTAATAAATAAACACACATGGCCTTTAAAAAGTTACAAAGTTGCAATTATTTGAAATCATTAATTATTTTTCGGAGCTGTAAAAAAATTCTCATTTATTGTTTATAGTTCTTATTACTGAACAATTAAAAATCTCGTCTTTCCTTTAATTTTGTAAACAAATAAAAACTGGGACAAAAATACCTTTAGTGTTTTTTTGTTTTTTTTTAAATACTCGTTGATTTTGGTTAGTTCGCTACATTACAATTTGTACTTGTTTCTGTTTTTAAGTTCCCAAATTTAAATCAAATGTGAAATTTAAAAATTACTTGAATATTGTTTAATGTTTTAGGAATTCAGTCAGAATGTTACTTGTTGAGGTAACAATAACATAAATGTTATTGTTTAACATTAATGTTAAATGATTTAACATTAATGTTATTGTTACTTAATTTAATAAACCATTTTGTTCTAAAAGAAAAACTCTTTGGGCTGACTGACTAAAAAAAAAAAAAAAGAACTTTAATGTGCCATGTCTCTTGACGACATGGGCGATCATGACTCTCCACAATTTCTTCCTTTATAGCTCTAAAATAAAAATGTTTGTTTCCTTACTTTATCCCTCCCAACCTCTGTCTTGCTATTTACAGATTTTTACACAAACTAAGTAAGAAGTTAATTATTGTTTCTTGCAAAAATCAGATGATTGTCAGATAAAAATAAATAAATATTCCAGGACTTATTTAAAAAATAGATTAAATTATTTTAAAATGATTCTCTTTTAGAAAATCTTGTTATTTTTCTATTTTTTTATCATCTGTTCATTGCACTCATTTAATTTTTTTTGTCATTTCAAGAAATTCTTTCCTTTTTTTTCATTGTTTAATGTTTTTATAAGGTAAGGACAAGTCCTTGGAGAATTTTTTTTTTTTTAGTCAAACTAGATTCTCAGTTAAAACATGCTGTGAATACTATTAAAAAATGCAATAAAAAACTAAGACATTAAGAAAGCTTTTAATTGCTTTTTAAATGGCTAAAAAATAAACTTTTAAACACAAATCATTAAATCTTAAAGAAAAATGAGTTTTTTGCAAGAATTGTTTTGTTTTTTCCTAATTATTAAACTAAAAAGTATCTACTAATTTTCGATACCTAGGCTAAATTTTTTAAATGCATTTTGAAAAATGAAAATGCTTTCTTGAAGGTTTCATTTCCCTGCCAGCTTTAATTGAAAGCTAAATGATTAAATAAATAAATTTTTAAATCTTAAAATTTGTGTCAGTCAACTCAAGTGAATCATATGATATTATTAATTAAATTTAAAATTTGTTTGCTAATAGAGAGCTCACAACGATCCCTAGTAGTATTTTAAAAAGATTTTTTAAATTTATTTCATCCATGTCTTTTAAGTTTATGCTGATTTTTGTAAATGCAGGTGCCCATGACATGATCAAGAAATAAGAGTGGTAAATTAAATAAAGTATCTTTACAATTTATTGGTAATTTTATAAAATTTTCTCAGTAAGCATTCTTGTAAGTAAGATTAAAAAAGCCAAAGTACCTAAAATTAAATAGAATATTAGAATAAAATATTTTAATTTTCCTGGGTAATTTAAGGAAAAAATAATGGCTTTTTTTTTTACCTTGCATTTGTCATGTTTTTCTTGTTTTTTTTTCAGTTATCCTTGCTTAAATTTTCCAAACAGGTTGTTGATAAAGCTAAAAACATACCCACCTCTATGTTAAGAAATACTTTTCTATGATGATATTTTGAAGTTTAAAATATCATAGAAAAGTATTTCTCAACACATAGGTGGGTGTTTAAGATGTTGATAGCTTTATCAATTGAAATAAATATTACTTTTTACTTTTAGTTTAAAATTTAAACTTAAAGTAATATTTGTTTCCATGACTAATTAAAACTTTAAATCCGCTAATTTTTCTCAAATAACATTTCAGAAAAGTATAATTTATTTTTGAAAGATTTTTTTAATAATGAATGAAAATTATGCTGTGTTGACAGATTTGTCAATATGGACGATTTTATTGATATTACTGATAATAAAAAAATAATTTCATAAAATTTAAATTTGGTTTGAAATACAGCAAAGTATTTTTCTTATTGGAAATATAGATCTAAATGTATTATCTTGAAATTAAAACTAAAATAAAAACTTTAAATGCATTTTTAAATCTTTTTTTTAGAAACTTAACAGATACAATGTGCAAGAAAATTTAATTTATAAACTGATAATTTTCACATTAATTTCTTAGATCGAATAGAATTAATTTTTAGCTAGAGTTTTTCTGTGAAGCCAAATGTTTGTAAAATTTTTACCAAAAATCATGCTTTTATTATTATTTTTTGTTAATGTTATTCAATAATTCATTCTCATTCAGCATGAGTTTCATTTTTGCTGGTGTCTAATTTAAAGTGTGATTTGAATTTGAAAAAAAAGAAGAAATTGTTTACTATTAAAATTATTGTTATCTATTTTTATTGTTAAACTTGAATATTTTACAAAATGTATTTTTTTTTACTTTCTTAAAGAAACTTAAATTGATTTTAGTTAAAAAAAGAAAAACTTTCTATATAAATTCAAAATCTGATTCTATTTTATCCATCCAACACTTGTAATATCTGCTTTAGTCTGTAATCCATTTGGTGGAAATCTTAACTTCCTCTTGACAATAGGTTTTAAAGTTAATTGAAATCTAAACTGGCTAATCAAGATAAAATGTTTTTCTAACCCTTCTAATATTACTTTTAATTAGCTGTCACTTTTAATAGGCAAGGAAACATGATCTTTTATGATAAAACTTATTCTTTCTCATTAAACACAAGAGAAAACATTTTTCAGCTTTGAGTTCATTAAGTTGACCACTATACTGTTTCAATTGACCGTATTTTTTAAGTTTCTTCATGGATTAATTTTCTAATGATTTTCATCTTTAAGGGACAGATAGTTTGACCTTTGTATTCCCTGCTATAATTATAGTGAATGTTGTATATACAAATCCTGTTTGGTGAGATCATTTTTGAATATGAGCTTGTTATCTGGACTGCATAATCTCTAAATCTTTTCTGATATGTAAAGAGTAAAGACTGTCACCAATTTGATTTTTTTTAAAATTGTTTTTTTAGACGCATGTGTCTACAAAATAATAATTGTTTCTTTGGATGGTGTCTTTTTTTATAGTAGTTATCTCCATTGGAACACATTCGGTTGAGACATAAGTTTTAGTGCTGTAAGTAATAGACAACAGCGGTGATTATTAGGTGGGGGGGGGAGAAAGACCCCCCCCCCACTTTTGCTAGCCCCCTCCCCACTTTTATAAGCTTCAAAAATTTATGAAATTGATCAGTCTCTGATTTTGATAAGATTTGATCTTCAGCACTCCTGTGTTGTATATACAATAAATGGAGTAGTTAAAATGAAAACGCTGCTTGAGTTTGCCCCTCCTCCTCCTCAGAAAAATATCTGCTTTGTAAGTGGCTTCCATATTTTCAGAGTTCCTCAATTGCCACTGGACAATCTTTTTCTTTGGATGGATGAAAAATTCTGATAATGTCCACTGAATATTGGTTTGTGTTATATTATTATCATGAACTCATGTTCCATACAAGTTGTTATTAGTACATTCCACTATTGATTTCTTTCATTATAGTGAATTGTACTTAGAATTCATATAGTTCAACAGCACTTTCATGTATGTCTTCTGTTTTTATTTATATTGTATTCCTTTGCCACTGTACTCTTTTTGCCATATCCCAGGGTTCTTGTTGGTATTTCTGACACATAGTGTACTTTCTTTCTTAATGGCTCCTATATGATATTTATTTATACTTGGCCTACTGAGGAAACCATCATAGTCTGGCACCTGTGTTAATTCCTTCAGATTTCTGATATTCCAGTATTTTTTTCTGTCTTGTAATTTTATTTAATTCTTCAACCATGACTTATTTCATTCTCACCTCTAACTGTAATGTATTCCATCCCTTGCAATTGTCGGAAAAACTACAAAGATGAAGCCAGCTGGCCTCTGACAGTAAGGTTAGAGGAACATCAGAAATCGATGATTAGAGATGAGACAAAATCAGGCATAGCTTTATATATATGGAGGGAAAAGAGTGATCATGAACATCTGTGGAATTAATTAAAAATACTAGACAGAAAGTGTGCTAGACATATAAATGAATCGGTGCATATGCTAGGCTATGATGGGCTCCTCAGTAGACCTAGCATAGATATAAATACCATATCATTAAAAAGAATGTAATAATGCAATATCTGCACACTTATAAACTACTGGCAGTATAGCCCAGCGTTGCTCAAGTGTAATGAAAGCTTTAAAACTAATCCATGGTCCTGGAGCTCAGACTCTTTGGACGTTGGCACGAAAGACTAAAAAGCAATAGTTGTTTCCAGTTAAAGCGAAACCGTAGACTGAAAGAAAAATGAATGGATGTAAGTCAAATTTGGATTTCCTGGTATTGATATCAAATAAGTTTTTTTCATCATAAACTGAATTTTGAAGGCTAAATAAGTCCTCTGAGTAAATGGTATCATGTCTGAGACTAAGAACTACAATTATACCTACTTAGAGCCAAACCCAAAGCAAAAACTAAAATAAAAGGGCTGAAAAAATACATACATGCAGATAAACATACACACACAAATATCTTGCCTTTTATATATATATATATATATATATATATATATATATATTATCAATTTTCTGCAACCTTGAAACTTCTGAATATCATTTCTTGTCTTTGTCTATGAGTGTATCAAATTTGATTAAAATCAGACCACTCCTTCTATAACCCGATGATTTTCGATATTTATCGGGAGTACCTCAACACAAAACCTAGCTAGCTAAGAACACTTGCAGATGCTTATAGTACAACTGTGTAAATTTCCAAGAAAATCAGTTCAGCCATTTTGGAGTCTATAGGTAACAGACACACACATACACACAAAGTTTCATTTATAAATATGTTTAGATCAGTGCATATGCTAGGCTATGATGGTCTCCTCAGTAGACCTAGCATAGATATAAATACCATATGGTAGCTATTTAAAAAAGAATCTAATGCAATATCTGCACACTTATAAATTATTGTTTTTCAATTTATATTATCAGATTTATAGAATAAACTTACTCCCAAATTTTACTGCATTGTGTTATTTATTTTATTAATGCATTTGCTATTTTTATGAAGATATATCATCATTTTATTGAACTGTCTTAGCAAAATAATCAATGTGTGAGATTATTAAGTAGCTAGCTAACATCAGTTTTTTACTGTGTAGGAATGATTTTGAATAAACTTATATATAATGTACTGGCAGTATAGCCCGGCATTGCTCGGGTGTAATGAAAGCTTTAAAACTAATCTGTGGTCCTGGAGCTCAGCCTCAGCCTAAAGAATATTTGTGTGAAGTTTGGTGAGAATCAGATAAAAATTGTGGATTTGTATAAAGGACATACAGACAGATAAACAGATATACACACACAAACATCTTGCCTTTTATATATATATATATATATATATTATTGATTTTCTGCACTATTGTAAGAACTGCAACCTTGAAACTTCTGAATATCATTTCTTATGTCTTTGTCTATGAGCATATCAAATTCGATTAAAATCGGACAACTACTTCTATAACTTGATTTTTTTCGATTATCGATTTTCAATATTTATCAGGGGTACCTCGACACAAAACCTACGTAAGAACACTTATAGTACAACTGTGTAAATTTTCAAGAAAATCGGTTCAGCTGTTTCGGAGTCTATAGGTAAAGGACAGACACACACACACAGTTCCATTTATAAATAAGTTTAGATTTAGATTAATATTTTTAACTCATGCTATTGTCTTTCCAGGATAGTGATGATGATGACTTGGAAGAAGATGAATTACCAGAATGGAAGAGAGAAGCTCCCAAAGTAGATTTCTCTAAATATGACCCTAATAATCCAGAAAGTATTATGATGATGAGCAAAAAAGGAAAGACATTAATGATGTTTGTATCAGTTTCAGGTACATATGCTTCTTCTTTTTTCTTTTTTTTCTTTTTTAAACAGTTTTAAAACACAAAGGAAGAAACTACTACGTGTGTGAAACATTTTCAGTATTTATTTTTAAAAAAAACTTCTTAACTGTGTGCTTGGTTTCTAGTTTTCCAAAAAAAAAAAAAGCTACTGCTGTAAATCTTTGCACATGCACTTAATATTTCAGAGATGGATTCATCCCTTGTTTCCTGTTTAGGATGCGGTTTCCGGTTTTCTCTTTTCCAATCTTTTCTCTCTTTTCTTTTTTTTAATTATTTTTTTTTTCTTCAATTGGAGTAGATAGACTAAACTATCGCCTGGTTCACACTCCACCCACATCTATTGAACAGGTGAAGAGGCACATCCCTTGTTTCCTGTTTAGGATGCAGTTTCCGGCTTTCTCTTTTCCAATCTTTTTACTCTTACGTAGCCCCCTGCACATCAGTGGTGTTATCGCCTTGCTTGGGGTGATATGATTAAAAAAAAAAGCAAAAAAATATCTGACTGGACTTCAAACTAAGTGGATAGCAGAATAAGATTTTGCATTGAAAGAAGTTATACAAACAAAATTAGAAAATGGTCCAGCCAAAATGTTATGGAAAACAATGCATAGTGAAGAATAGGATTAGATATTAAAAAGTAATTTTAAAATCTTAACAGAAACTGTTTTATTCAAAATATTTTCAAGCAATAATGAATACATATTTTCACTTTTTTATATATATTTGTAATGCAAAAAGAGACAATAAAATGTTATTGCATTCCGTGAAATAAACTTAGAAAGTTTACTTTGCATATTAAAAAATCAATTTTTAATTTTTTCATAAATATTTGAAGAATTAAAGAAAATTGTAGAATTTAATACATTAAATCAGTGAAATACAGTTTTTTAACCTAAAATAAATATTTCTTCTTGAGAGACATAAAAATATTGTGTAAAAAAAATTCAGACAAACTTTTTAATTAAAGGCTAAAATTAATTTTTACAATGTCTTCAACTTTTATACAGAATTAATACTTCTCATTTTCCTTTTCCCAGTTTGTTGTGGATGAAATAATTCTACTAAAAATGAATGTTTCAATACGAATGGATTAAAATGGGTGCTTCAAAATTGAGTTCTATGCATTTTACTTGTTTAAAAAAAAAATGACACATTTAAATAATAGAAATTGTGCACATATAATGTAAGAATTTTTGAAGTTTGAATATTTAATTTTGAAACCTTGTTTGAGGAGATGCTGCAAACTGTATGGACACAGATTATTAAAGACAAGACATTGCTTTAAAAGGAGGGGTAATTTTTATCTTTTAAGCATTAAATTTATATGGTATTTTATTCACTAAAATTTTCAACTTAGAAATTTTTTGTGAAAGACAACTTCAATATCTATCTTACCAAATTGACAAGCATTATTTTTTTTAAGATGGGGCTATTTCGATATGTGTAAGGAGAGACAACTCAAAGCACAACAAGTTTTGGAAATACCACTGTGTATTTATCAACTTGAAAATGTGCCGACTGTTATTGAAATAGTGATATAATTTAAAGACACGTGGAATACAAAATAAATTTCATGTACAAGAAGAAATTGTATATTTACAAAGTAAAAAGATTAAATTTTGTTTACATGCTAATTTTCTCAAAATAGGTTAAAAATAAATGAGATATCAGCAGTTGAAATGGAAAGAAATTTCACTTTTGACACATTTTCGCACTATAAACTAAGGCAGTTTGGAATACCTATTAATAAATTCATAGATCAGTCAGTTAAGTGCTATACATGATACAGGCTTAGGTGATCATGTCTCAAAAGAGACATGATTGACTGGACAGAATATTTTTTCCACAGTAGGTTGCCATTACTTTCTGTGGTAGACTGGTTGCCAACCAAGGCTATGGAACCCAATCTTTTTTAATCATATCACCCCAAGCAAGGCGGTGACGCCACTGAGGCACATGGGGCTACTTAAGAGTAAAATGATTGGAAAAGAGAAAGCCGGGAACCACATCCTAAACAGGAAACAAGGGATGAGCCTCTTCACCTGTTCAAAAGACGTGGGTGGAGTGTGAACCGGAAGATAGTTAAGTCTGTTCTGCTATTTAACCCATAGCTGGACAAAGTCGGATTATTACCTTTCTTAAGGGTATTTGCACATAAGTGAATGCAAGGAATTCAACTGGAAGGTAAATTTTGATAGTAAAGCCAGTATATTTTTTATGGTGTAAAATGCATTTCTGGAGGTGATTGGTACAAATATTAATGATTTACTAATTTAAATTTTATTTATCTAAGTTTAAAAATGTTTTTAATTTTCTTTTTGTTCAGGAAATCCCAGCCGTGAAGAAGCTGAACAAATTACATCATTGTGGCAGTCAAGTTTGTATAATGGCAATTTGGATATTACAAGGTCAATAAATTATTCTTGCTAATTATAAACTCATCCTTCTAATACTAAACCAAAAATGACAATCATCATTTTCCTTCTTTCCCATTGTCCACTCTACAATTCCTTTTTCATCAGTCTTTGCAATTTTCCATTCCATCACAATGTTTTCATTTTGTTCCTTATAGCATTAAAGATAAATACCCATAAGATTAGGCAGAATTTGAATCTTCTAAAGGAAACAAATGAACCAAAATTGACTACAAAATCTAAATCTTTATTCTATGGTGATGGCAAGCTTTAAAAAATGTGTTGAATGCCAGTAATTTTATGACTAATTATATTTTGAAGATATTTAAGCTTGAAAAGTTAATATTAAAGTCATATTAAAATAATTAAAGAATGTTAAGAATTTACCATACTTTAAAATCACTCCAAGGACAATGGCAGCTTAATAAACATTTTATAGACATTGTTGGATTTTCTGGTAGTTCATTTGTTTTTATAGTTTTTAATCCTTTTTATTCACATTTAAAATACTTTAGTTTTGTTAATTCACTAAAATATTATATTATTTGCAATAAGAAACTTTAAGTCAGATGAGTGTGAATTCAAAGATTTTTGTACATGAAGTAAATCATTTTTAAGTAAATGTATAAAAATAAGTCAATTTTTAAAAGTAGATATTTTATTTAATATATTATTTAAGATTTAATATATTAAGTGTATATTTTGTTTTTTTCTTAGCTTAGTTTTCTTCAGGTTCTGAGGTTTTTGGATTGATTTCTATCTTAGACTTCAAGTTATAAATTGGTTAATAGTTTTGGTCAAACTTTGACTTGATTTTTCTTAAAATCAAATTTCTTAATTGCTAATTTTTAGAAATAAAAATTTCACTGTTCATTCAATAATTACATCCAAATTATCACTTTATTCATTGCACGTAATTTGGGTTCATGATGTTCACTCTATTATGGTTTATTTTGAATATATATATATATATATATATATATAATACTGTGCAAAAGTATTAGGACAAGAACTTTTATCTTTTATGAAGCATCAAAATAAAGTTTAAAATCACCCCTATCCTAACACTTTTGCACACTACCGGTAGTGTGCAAAAGTATGAGGACAGGAGTGATTTTCCTAAAAATCTCACTGAAATTCAAGTACGGGGTTAAAAGACAAGTAAATTGCTAATAAATATTGTTTATTTAAAACTAGGTGTAAAAGAAATGTATTAAAAAGAAGTTATATTTAATTTTTCCTATTTTCTATTAAACAAGCTATTTTGAAATTACTCATTATTCTATTATCTTTGGATATGACTGACTTTTTTCTTATTTCCCCCCTCTCGAACTGATAAATTGAATGTTACTTCGAAAGACACACTTTGGGAACAAATACAAGCTGCTTGGTAGGAGATACCATTAGATACATTGAAGAAGCTTGTGATGTCAATGCCTGACAGAATGAAGGCTGTGATCAAAGCAAAAGCCTATTATACTAAATATTAAATTTATTTTGTAACAAGTATTATTTTCTTGTTAAAGCATTTGTTGAGTAAATCAAATAAAATTACTTTAATTAAATTGTTTATTTTCTGTCAATATGCCTCATAAAAGATAAAACAGTTCTTGTCCTAATACTTTTTCACAGTACTGTATATATGCACACAGGTTGACCAAAAACGTCCTTATTTTTTAAGTAATGGAAAAAGGTATAGAGCAAATTTGACATACCGTTAGTCCTTAAAGTAATCAGCATCAAAAACTTTTTATCAACATACCTTCAGGTACGAATATCATGGCAGTAAAAATCAGGTGTTGGGTAAAAAGAACTCTGTAAGTGTCTGCTGCAAGTTTTGCCTCATTTACAAAGAATTTCCCATGAAGGTGGTTGTCAAGGGGTTAGAAGAGGTGGTAATCTGTTGGCACAAGGTCCAAGGAGTAATGTGGATAGAACATTATCTCCCAGCCAAGTTACCCTATGGTACCCTTGGGATTAACCCATGCTGGCTTATTTTGCCTTAGTTCCGATTGCACACGTTCCAAATGCTGTGAGGTCCCCAGTGATGGTTTGACCCATTGGTAGTAATTTATAATGCACTACTTATTGACTAGTCCACCAGATACAGAACATGATCTTGCATGGGTGTAGAGGTGTCTTCTGGTGTGAGGAACAGTCTTGTGGTGACAACCAATATCTGGCATGCAGGACCCACTTTTGTTGGTGCTGAAAAAGCAATGAGAAACAGGTTATCAGTCATTGCTAGCTAACTTGAGGCAGTATGTTTGATAACCACTTTCTCAACTTGACCTTGTGTCACAACTGGCCCCAGTGGGGGAGTAGGGTACCCCCCCCCCAACTCCTTCATCAGAAACCAGAAAGCATTCAGAAAGTTCACCACAGGTTTTGCTACTGTTCCCTATAGCTGCTTTCAGGGCTTTATCATACAAGACCTGTGGCTGGCTACTGCAGGGTTCATCACAACAAATATCCAGACCTGAACTTCTGGAATCAATGCCTGGCAGTGCATTCACTCATAGCATTATCCACAAAGGCTTGACATATTCAGTAACTTGATGTGGCTGCGGACAAGCTCACCTTAGTCATAAAAAAGACAACCTCAAATGAGCTGCTTTGAGATGGCCATGTTTCCTTGCCTCTGCTCATGCTATGACAGATGTGTGTGTGTGTGTGTGTGGACAATGCAACTACCTGCATTGGTCAAAAAGCAATGTCCCCACATGATACTGGTTTCCTGGCATGTGATGCACTCATTTGCATATTGGTGATCACTTCCTCCCACACAATATAAAAAAACAATGGCAAGGACTTTTTTTTAGTTAACTATACATATAAATGAAGAAAATAAGGAGTTGAAAGATTTACCTAAAAATTTAGTAAGAATTAACAGAATTAGATTAACATTTTATTGAATAATCAGCAAATATTTCCAAATAAAATGTCAGTATATTACTGTATTTTTGAAAAACCCAAAATAAGCTTGAACAAAATGCAAACTTTTCTTTATTCAGTAAATATTCCTTTGATAAAATGTAAATAAAACGTCACCTTGTGATGATGAGTTATGATTGCTTTGGTGTTGTACTTTTCACAGTTTGAAAAAGCAATTCATTCTCTTTACAAATAAATATTTTCTAGTGTCTCAAAGTTGGTTCAGTATGTGAGACTTAAAATACTTAAAAATCAGTTTTTAAAAGACAAAAATCAATTTTTTGGTTTGTATATTTGATGGCAATTTAGATTTTTCTTTAAGTGATGATAATTTTTCTTTTTCCTCAATATAGGAGTTGGCTTTAATTTTATGCTTCACTGCATTTTATTATTTTGACAGGTACATGATTAGTGACAACAGAGCCATTTTTATGCTGAAGGATGGATCAAGAGCTTGGGAAGTGAAGGATTTTCTTGTCAAGCAGGATCGTTGTGAGCTGGTGACTATAGAAAACAAGGATTATCCTGGCAAAGGGTCTCCGGTAAGCATAGGTTCTTACAACAGCAAATAATGGTTAATAAGTTGAATTGATTTTGTCAAACTAAAAGATGAAAAAAAATTGAAATCTCATGCTTGAAGGTAATATTTAATGAAAACTGATTGAATTCATTAAGTATTTATTCACATCATATAAAAGACATTGTGAAGATTATAGAGTAAACAAAACCAATCCTGTGCACATATATCTGTATACAGTGATACTGATAGTTTCAGTTAAGAAACTATATTTTTAAGAATTATGACTGAACAAAGATTTTTTTTTTTTTTTAAATTAACAATAAAAGTTGTTTTTTTTTTTAATTAGTAAATTGGATGTATAGACTTTGGTTTCTTATAAAAAGCAAAACCAATTAAGTGAACTTTCTTTTAAAAAATGTAAGTAACCTCCCTTGATTCAGCTTAGAAATCTGAGGCCACCTTTCACATCTGTCTAATACTAAATTCAAAGAAAATATTTTTTTCTGTTACAAATAGCACCGAAATAAAATAGATTTCATTTGGCTAGTGCCTCTTCAAAAGAGAACTCTAATGTTTTGGGCCCCAAGTTAACCTTAAGAAGCTGCTCTTTATCTGATAACAGCCTGTTCTGGTGAGAGGTGGCAATGAGGATCCTAATGGAGAACACTTCATTTATATCCAGCTGTATGCGTTGCCATTAGTGGCCAGTTGAGCCAGGCTGGTGAGGTTGGGTAAATCTTTTTGGTAATATCTTCACACTAGTGCCCAAACTTTCCTTTTGGGGGTAGTGCTGTGTTTTGACAACTTTCTTTAGCAGGTTTCACTCCATTCAAGACCAAAAAATCCTTGATGAGGGGTGCTAAGTAGCCATCTGACAATCTGTTTAAGCTTCAGTCCATTTGGGATTGATTGATTTCATTTTCTGTTTTATCAATTCTTTGCAAGTTATATAAAATCAAGAAAATATTTTTAGATTCTTAGAATTTTTTTTTCTTTTAGATAATAATGGTTTAGTTTACTAATTAATGTATAGCTAGGAGAACAGGTGGATTTGTGCTTTTCATAAGGGTATTTGTGTGTAAGTGAATATAATTAACCTAACAGAAATTGGAGTTCAGCTCTCTGATTCAAATTTTCAATCTTTATCCATAACACCACATGCATATCCAAGCTTACAGCAACTGATATTCTCAAGCAGTCACCCATTTAGGTACTGACTAAGCTGAACATTACTAAACTTTGTTGATTCTTTGTTTTTACTAACACTTTTCTTATAATCGTTATTAAATATGTCTTATATGTGTTCACACATTTCTACAAGGGGCTTGGTATTTTTTTTTTTTTTTTTTTCTGGAATACATTTTAGAATGTTTAAAGTAATGTGTTCTTTGGGAAAGTTTTGACTGTTTTAGTCCCAAACATAAAAATTGCTGGTGGTTATTAAATGTGGATGCATCATTATTTGGACTAATGTCCTTGTTTACTTATCAACAAACAATTCCTTTTACTATCTCAGAACTGTTATGAGTTGGTTTGTGCACTGTATAATTTTTTCATGGGAAAATTTATGTGTCCCTGGGATACACAGGGAGTTTACTGCTTCCTTTAAGGTTTTCATGTATCAGGGATGCAAGACACACTTAGCAGCAGCTGTACACACACACACACACACACACACACATAGTAAATTTCTTTTTTTAAATAAGTGGATTTAATGTCTTCAGTGTCTGTATTTGTTTTTGAAATGTTTTATCAACTTAGAATTTTATCATTTGAGTTGTATGCAACATTTTGGCATATTGAACATTGTATCTTGTCTTTTTATTTGCAGAAAACCGAATTATGATGAAGCCATCTTTTAATGTGAAATCTCAGAGATAAAAGAATTTAAGAAATTTGGGGAAAGAAAAACAACTTGAGAAAAACTGCAATTCTTTCCAATCTTATCATTTTAGATAAGTTTAAAAAAAACAACTGAATTTGAACTTTGTAAAATTTTTACTAATGGGTTTGTTGCTGTTTTACATTTTTTTCCTGCTGATTAGTTTTTTCCTCCATTTAATTTTTTAAAACCTGAATTTGCCTAACGACCAAATATACAAACAAGTTTTTACCACTTGTATGACTTTCTCTATTTGTTATGATTACAATTAATAGCTCATTATATTTATAAGCCATTAAAAAATCTGTTTAATGTTCAAATTGTCATATAAAGAATGATCTTTTTTATAACTTGAAAGCATAAAGCTTTTTCATTAAAAAGTATTGTGAATAATTTTCTTCAATAAAAATATAGAAATATAGTGCTATAGAAATTAGTCAAGAAGCTCTATCATAAGTAATTTCCTGTAGTAATAAATTTTTTTTTTTTTGACAATATTGGATTACCTCAAAAAAAGCATTTGAATATTGGCTAACCTTTTTCAAAGTTGGTTCCACCCCCACCTGCCCACCTTTTTTTAATATATATAATATATCCAGAAAAGAATCATTAATTTCTGTGCATTTAAAATACACGAAAATAGTTAATTATTATTAATCTGTTATTACTATAAAAATTTACTTAAGTTTTTTAACATTCAGGTTTCCTGAAAAAATTTAAGTATTTTTAAAATGGCTTTAAATTTAAAAAAATTTTTTTTTTCATATTTTTTACACATTATTTGGACTGTTGTTCTCATCTTTGTTGACAAGAAAGATGAAGACAATACTCTGAATAATGTAAATAGTGTAAATACTACCTCATCTCAGAAATATATACAAATATATTCTCTTTTTGTTTTTGATTTAATTATGTAAGAATCATTTACAATTTTTATTAATTTTAGAATGAGGAAAACTTAAAACTTACCAAATTACAAAAATGGCTTTAAACATGCTTTAAAAAAATATATTGTAATGTTTTTATGTGAAAATATTAAGTTTTTACCATTTACAGGGTGCGATAGATAAATTGTCGTCTAAACCATGCAAAAATGAAAATAACATTTTAAAAGATATATTTAACAAAATTACACAATATCTTGAAATACTAGTGAGTATTCAATAAAATTGCCATTGGCTTTAACCACGGCCTCCAGACAACTTTGGGATCTCCTGCATCTCTTCTGGACGGTCTTCTTGTTTCAGTTGATGAATGCTGCTATAATCCTTGTGTTCAGTTCATGTTTGGTATTACAAGGAGTTTTGTTGATCTCTTGCTCAACTGCAATCCGCTCAATAATCAAAAGAGCTGCAGTCTGAGAAGTTAGGTGGTCAAATTTAAGGGGTGATATGGTCACAGAAATTGTCTCATAGCCATGACTGGTTTCTCTTGCTTGTGTGGCATGGTGCAGAATCCTGCTGCTGCCAGACATAGGGTCTTTTCAACTTTGTGTTGAGTCTGAGGTCCTGTTGGAAGCTGAATGGAGGCATAATGTCACCATCACTAGTGATCGCTCTAAACACCTTCATAATCACCATTTAACTCCTCCAGCTCCTTCTTCAGATTGCCACCCAAACACTCTGAAATGTTCGTACCAGAGTTTCCGGCATGAATGCCAAATAGTACAGCGTGTTGTTTCCAAATTTCTGGTGAAGTGAATTGCGTCCTGGTGCTCTTTTTCTCACAAAGTTGCCCAATTGACCCTAAAATTCAGGTCAACTGACAAAATCAAAAACAACCAAAATACATAAAATTAAAAAATTCTAAAATGGCATCAATTTACCCAACATACCTTGTATTTAAAACTATTTTACATTTTGGCAATTAAGGCCTTAATTATTTTTTTATATGTTTTCTTCCTTTTTCTGTATCTTCTTTTAAATGCTGAGATATTGAAAGTTATTCTCAAGATGTGCGTGGGTCGTGCAGTTGATATCGGCTCGGAGCGAAAAATCGGGGAGCCGAGTTCAAATTCCAGTTGCATTCACTTACATGCAAATACTCTTGGGAAAGGTATTAATCTGTCACTTCCCTCCAGTTATGGGTTAAATAACTGGACAGATTGGGTTCTATAGCGTTGGCTGGCAACCTACTGCAGGATAATCTTCTGCCCAGTCAGTCATGTGTCTTTCGAGACATGATTGCTCAAAAGCGTGTATCACGTATGGCACTAAACTGACTGACTATAATAGTTGGAATCATGATTAAGGCTTCTACTGGTTATAAAGTGGGGGATCGATTTTCTATTGTTATGAAGTAATAAACTGATCCCTCACTAATTACTATGTAATAATATAATCTCTTCTCCCTCTAGCTAAGAGTCAAAAAACAGGACAGATTTGGTTCTATAGCCTTGGCTGGTAACCAGTCTTCCACAGAAAGCAATGGCAACCTACTGTGGGATAATCTTCTGCCCAGTCATGTCTGTTTTGAGACATGATCGCCCAAGTATGTATCATGTATGGCACTTAACTGACTGATTCTCATTTGTGAGGTGAGACATCTAAAATAATGCTTCCAATTTTGAAAATTTTAGTTCTTTGTTTATTACATCATTCATATTTCTGAAATCCTCTTTTTCTTGAAATTATATATACAATGAATGAATTTTGTTTGGGTTAAATCTATACGGTGCATTTTTATCCTTTTGATGTTTTGTGTATTACTCTATGTAATTAGTCATTTGTTAACTTATCCACATAACTTGGTTTCATAATTTTAAAAAATTGAATTTTGGCAATTTTTCTTTTTAACTTATCAAAGCTCTCTTAAATTATTCTCTGCCCAAAGGTGTTTATATTGAAATGTTTCTTTGCTGGGCATTCCTCAAAATATATATTTGTATCTCTTCATCTTCTATTATGCACTCATATTCTTTAGTCTGTCCTTTCATATAATTAATTCTCTGAAATTCTCTGTTTAGTCAGGGAGAAAGTTGCAAGTTTTTCTCAAATATTCTGGTCAATATTTAGGTTCAGGTAAATCCCAGGATTTTCAAAGCTGATTTTAAAACAGGCAAATATTCATTGCTTGGAAAATTGATGCAACAATTTTCTAATTGTTATAGCAATCAATGCATTTATGTATTTGTAAAATCTTTGATAATGTCACAAAACTCTCACGCACACATATATGTATAAAGGTAAATACTCAATAACTGAATTGGCCCATAAACAAAATCTGAAAATGCATTTAAATATCTTTTTAATTTGGTGGGAGGGGGGGCAGTAATGACTTTATATTCAAGTGAATTTAGGCACTTGTGTAGCTTAAAATACTTGTTTCTTTTTCACATTGTGAACATGCTTAAATTTTCAGATGTTTTGATTGCAATTAGAAGTTTGGTGTCTTTGGTTCTGTAGTATGATTCCTACTAAATCAAAGTTTATTAATTTTAATCTTTTTTTTTTTTTTTTTTTTTTTTTTTTTTAAAAGCAACCCATTTTTTGCTTTGTCTTTGATATCTTACATATTTGTAACTTTTTTTTTATTATTTCAATCTTCATTTAAAAAAAATAATTTTTTCTACTTAAATACTATTTTATTTACTACTGCTTGAATTAAAACACATACTTAAAAGGAGAGGAAAAAGAAAAGGTGTAATTACCATAAATGGTAGTTAAAAAAACAAAAACATGGATAGCTGACTGGTTTTCAGCTTTCTAAGTAATAGAATTAATGGATAAGTAAATATCATTGTTCTATTAATTGTCAATGTGATGCTGACTATTTAAGTAGAACTACTTAATGGCTAGAGAAGAGAATGAGTTAACATGTGCTGGTTTGTATATAAGGTTTGATTTCAGAATTTGCTTACATTCATGAATACATTCAGGTTTGCAATTGCAGAACCTGTAATGAATAATTGTCAATATGTTATGCCTTAACATGAGGATATATTTTCTGTTTCAAGCATGTCACATTCGGATTTTAAGTCGAAAGTTTTAGGAACAATATTTGTTAAATTTTTGTAACATTTTCTTTGTAAAACAAAAGGAATGGCTTAGATATGTTCTTATATTATTTGTGTATATTTTATTCTTTTTTAGAATATTCCTTTTCTTTTAGTCATAGAGCACATTTGTCTTTTAATTCTTTGACAAAGCTCTGAAGAGAGACAAATAAAACCCAGTCAGCTGCTTGCTTTTTTCTTTTTCAAAGTACCATTCACAATAATTGTCTCTTCTTTTTACTTCAATAGGTCTGTTTTAACAGCAATAACAAAATTTTGTACCCAAAGTAAAATCTTTTAAGTATTTACATTTAATCAAAAAAAAAAAATGATTGTTATTTATTTTTTTTTTTGTAAAACTTCACTCAAAAAATTCACTGACATTTTATTTTTTCAATGAAATAATCTTTAGTTTTAATAAATTGGAAAACATTATCATTTATAAATAGTTCATTTTATATAAATGTATTTAATATTAAACTAATAAAAATATTTTTCTTGTATAATCAGTGTATTAACTCAGTTTTGTTGGTGTCACCAACTGGTTTGTCTGTCATTTATTCACAAATTACATGAGACTATTTAAGTTGAATTCTCATTAAACTTAAAATTTACATCAAATAATTCTCTTTTTTTCCTTTAAAAATTTAAAGCAAATTAAGAAAGTCATATTTATTGACTCCCAATAAAAACCTCTTATGGATTCCATATATTCTAGAACAAATTTTGGATGAACACACAAATTCTTCCTTATTAAATTTGTGTAGCCATCAAAATGTAACAACTCAAAGTAGTTTCTAGATATGATTTTGAATATATTTTACATTCTATAATACTGTTCAAAAGTCCTTGGCCACTTTAAACTATTGAAAATTCTCATATTTGTCAAGTTATAAATGGGTGTTTTGTATCACAATTTTTAGAGATGAAACAGTGTTCCTATTGGAGTCATTTCCAGGCCATCATAGACAAATGTGAAAGAATTCCCAAACTGCCTGTGCAAATGTTTTTGCCTTTCTCACATAAACCAATGCAGATACAGTACTTTAAAACAGAAAATGTCTGTAATGAAAATTTATTACATAATGTTAGAAATTACGGTACATTGTTAATGGTTTGTGATTTCCATTAGCTTAAATCGTTGCTTCAATTTGGTAAGGGATGTGTATAAATCCTTCACCCTCTTACAGGTGAGATGCCTTTCTCTATGGACGAACTCTTAAAAATCTTGTTCTGACTCTGAGCTGGTTGATTTTCAATATGGTGATATCTTTGTCAAGATGAAAAATTTCACTTTTTGTCAGATTTGATATTAAATCCTTCTTCGACAGCTCAATATGTTTAGTACTATTCAATCTATGATGAATATCAACCATTATGTCATGTATCCGGAAAGTCCCACTCTTACTTCATTACTATCATCATGTCATATCCCTGTGGGGCACCCAGACATGTTGAAATGGTTAGCAAGCTTGTCTCGCTAGAACCTATTACAGTGCTTAGTAAATCATCTATCATGTCACATCTCTGGACTTTTTGACAAATTCTCACTTATTGAAATGAAGCTCTGTTCTAGTTTCATCTTATTCCAGGTATCTGCATCACATAATTCATTTTGTTTTGAAATTAAATGCATCGTTTTATATTCCCAAAGGATGCACTTAGTGATATTTCCTGGCATCAAATTGGACAAGTCACAGTTTTCGTCTTTGGCTGATTTCTTTTATTCTTCTGATCAGTTTCCATACCATCCTGTGCTGCAGCCTTTTAGGGCAACCCCATTTTGATTGGCCTGAAACATTTTCAGTGCCTTTTATGTGAGATTTTCTGTTCAACATATTAAAAAAAAATCAGTGCAGCTGCAATAAAATATTTCCACCTCAGATATGCTTTTTTTTTTTTTTGCAACAAAACTCCCAAAAAATGTTAGATGGTCAAAATCTTTTGCATGGCTATTTTTACAGTTGCTTCCCATCTCAGATCAACCACTACAAATTAGATAAAGAAATGATTTCAATAGGTTCAATGTGTGATTTCTAGAAAATGTGATTTTAAATATCCTCTTATAAGCTGACAGTTACTAGAAATTTAAATTTTAAAGTTGGCAACTCTATTTTGTAATATCTTTTTCAAGACACAAAATTATCACTTTCTCTGCAATACATGTTTTTTTCACTAAAAGTTTGTCACAAACAGATCAACATTCCTTAGAATCAACTCAGTATTTTAAATATATATATTTTACATGAAATTTCTTTGAATGTACAACAATTTTTTAAAATTCTATTATCTCATTTACTTCATAGAAATTTTTCTATTAAAAAAAACTTTGTATATTTTTACAATTTTTTAACTGAAACATTTAATGAATTGGTATTTGAATTTTAGTTATTTCAGAAATAGTTCAAATTATTTCTTTTATAACAAATTTCTACTTTTGATTATTATATATTATCATTTTTTGTATATATTTTTAAAGAATCTATGGTAATTCCATAGCACTTCTTTGTAAGAGAAGAATTTGTATATTTTACTAATACCAAAAAAATATAGAAAAAAATTCATTTACAAATTTATATAAACTTAAGGAAAAAATAATTTTCAAGACCCTAATGAAAAATCAATATTTCTTTTATAAAAAGATATCCACTGTATTGTATTATTTTAAATTGTAAATTCTGCAATGTTTTGTCTGAGAGAGAGAAAAAAAAAGCACCATTATATATAACCAAAGATTTGTATCTGAATGTAGACAAATTTTCTTCTCAGACTGGAAACAAAACTTCTGACATGTCTGTGAAATCATTTATTGGCATAAAATAAATCTGTCAAAAGATATTTTGAAATTTGAAGTTGATTTATCAAATAAAATAAGGAAAATACAATCTTGAGCAATCATTGTGGGTTATAAAAGGCTGGGTTGACCAAGTTCTAAATTCAAAAACATGAAACTGACCTGTAACATGCGTAAAAAAAAAAAAAAACAAAAAAAACAACCATTGATTATAACAATTTTATAGTTCAAGAAATCAATTGGACAAACATCTATTGCTTTTGAATCTTCCACAATGATTACAATCATGAATTAATATTTCAGTATAAATAAGATATGAAACAACTAATTTGATAAATATTGTAATGTACTACTAGGAAGTAGAAGCCTTTTTTAATATGTAATGCTTTCAGTCTTTAAAATATTTTACTTACTTGGCTTTCCTCAGATATTTGTCTATTACTTTGCCAAACTGAAAGCAAAAATTTGTGGTACATCTTGTTCAGAAGAGTGAAAAAAAAAATCAATGGAAAATATTTTCAACATATTTGAGAAATTGTGATATTTTATCCTTGGTTTTTACAAAGTTATCATTATTATTATTATTATTATTATTGGCAATGTATGTAGTTGCTGAGATAGTTACACATTTTTAGCTAGTGGTCAGTGCTTAAATTTATATCAAAGCCAGAATTTCTAACATTGATTTTTCAAGGTAAACAAATATTCCTCATTTAGAAGACTGACATAAATTTAATGTGGTCTGCCACATGATGATATAGATAAATTGAATTATTGTGCAGTGCCAATTTCAATGCATAACTGAACATTCAGGATCCTAAACTAGGTTCAGTTATAATTTTTTGATTGACAAACCCACAGTTAGGTCTTTGTATGCTGCCCTCTGAATAATTATTAAGCAACATTTAGTTTTAGCACGAGGCAACAATGTGGGACATTCAGGGAGGATCCAATTTAGTTGTAATTTTGTTCAAGGCTAGATTCCTAACCATTAAATTATGACAAGGCTTACACTCTGATAATGGGTAATATAATTCTATCAAGGAGATCTTTCAAGAGAATCTAACTTTCTTAAAAGAATTGATTCCAAAGACCATATTTTATAGGTAGTTAATACTTGAAATATATTCATAGTAATAAATGTAAATAGCACAAAATCTAAAAATCAAAGACACCTGAGTATACCAATTGTCAAGCAAAAGTCATCCTACCTGACAGAGAAAGGATCTACAATCCATAACATCAGGGTAATTAATGAAAAAATGATGCTACATGACTTATGAAGTCACACAAAAGACAAATGACCAATGATTGTAGGTATATTTTATGCAGTTGCGATAATGAGTACAATGAGGTACTAAAACCAAGAAGCCTTTAGATGAGATTTTGTAAAGGTGATTGGACTAAGAACTTTTCAGCACTTCATAGGAGAAAAACCATATTTCTAGATTAGATATCAAAATCACATTATTTGAGTTTAAATAACAAAATGCAACATAACAACCTGTGTGTGTGTATATTTTCCATTTGTAAATGAGTAATTACATGACCTAGGTTTCTACCACAAGTGGTGTCTTCAGTAACTGATTTTACTATTTTTTTTTTTTCAAGAACGCTCATGTAACTTTTTTTTTTTTTTTAATGCTCACATGGCATGGAATTGAACACTTTTTAATACAAATTAGCACTGGTCTACTCTTGTTTTATGACCAAAAACTAAGTAATTAAACAATCGAAGATATATATATATATATATATATATATATATATAAGACAGGGGACTACAGTCAGCTCTCTGGAATGAAGTAAAAATAATTGTGTTTGAAAGTTTGTAGAGTGAACAAAAATAAACATGTTTAGATTTTAACATCATATGGTTACAGTGCTCAGAACTATCTGGAATTTGAATAAATCCAAATAGTACTTCCAGTACCAAAGTTCGAAATTGTTTTTTCTGATTTTAAAAGTTCTTTCAATCTTGCTTGTTCACTCAAGTGTATATAGTTCTTCTGTTTTTATTCAAGAGAAAAGTTCTGAGTAGCATCTAAAGACTACCAGTTTCAATATAAACCTGACAATAAAACCAACAACAAATGAAGATATCAGTTTATTTTCAAAACCAGACCTTCTTGCTCTAAAAGATTTTGCACAACTTTAATTATGGCAGGAAATTGAATAAGATCATTTTCATGACAACAAAGTACTAGATTAAATGTATTAAAGAGACTGTAATTAAAATGTAGATTAATTTTTATATTCAATACAAAAATAGAAAATTAAGCCATAAATAACAAATTAGTTTTATCATCAAGGGTTAAATGTGAATGCTATAAAAAGATCGACTATTTTTAACTCCATTTCTACTAACTAAAAACAAGTAATTTACTGCTTACTAATTTCATAACACTCCTAAAATTTTCCAAAATTGCATTCACTTCTAGTTTTTTTTATTTAAGTAGGTTTGTCATAATAAAATTATAGTTGTTCAATTTAATCTAAAATTTAATGGAAATTCAACTGTTTTGGTATTTTTCTGAATATCAGAAAAAAAAAATGGTTGTAAACAAAATGTTAAAGATATTCGTCCAAGTGAAATCTTGAATAACAAACAAATAATTTATCAAAAGTGAAAATAATTTAAAGTAATATAATTATTTCACAGCATGACATATAATGTATTGAGATACATTAAATATGTTAAAAATTTTACCCATAATTGATAAACAAATCAACAATTAATCTCTCATGCCCAGGCATGTTATTTTGAAACTTAGTCTACCACCATGGTCAATAAATAAGTATGTAATTGAATATCTCTAATGATTAGAGTAAAATAACGAGATCTAAAATCAATGCATGCATCTAATTTTTGTTTTATTTCAATCTTATTTGAATTATTTACTGCTCTAGGCAATTTTAAATTATGACATTTCTCTTCATATTCTGTTATCTAAAAGCAACAAGTTGACAAATTTGAGATTGACTAATTATTAAATGGTATGCCCTGAAAAAAAAAAGAACTTTCAGCTGACTAGTTAGAAAAAAAAAAAAGAGAATAAAGATGATTATATTATTTTTTGCAAAATATGAAACCATTTGTGGCTGATATAAAAATTTATAAACTCAGTACAAGAAAGAATTTAGTGATTAAAAATGTTTTACTAAATATTTTGGTTCTGTTTGCAATTTATCATACTGAATCAAGTGTTTGGTAGAAAACTTTAAAAATTCTTAAAATCTTTACCCTTTGTTGCATATTGGTTACAATTGTAACCAATATGCAACAAAGGGTTAATTATGTGGAATCTATTAGTGTCACTATATTAAAAAATTGTCCTTTGTCTCTTATCATTAATATACTGGAAATTGATTAATGAAATTTTACCAGAAATTAATGCTGTAATATTTTTTATCATAAGCAACAGTCACTTAAAAGGCAAAGTACCATGTTATACACATGGCACTTTGCCTTTTAAGTGACTAAGATGAGGAGAAAATGAATACTATGTGAGAAGTTTCCAAGTCAGTGAGGAAACAGATTTTATGGTCAGGAAAACGGAGACAATAAGTCTTCTTACTACGCCATGGAATCATGAACTGATTTAAGCATATTTTGTGATTTCCTGAAAAGCTTAATTTAAATAAACTATTTTCTGTTTCTAGACAAAGCTTATTTTCTCAAACAAGCTGTTTAGTCTGAACCCCAGCTCAACTCATATATCTTGGATTGATGCGAGTTTTTATGTGGTCTTGGTTTATACTCATCAAAAAGCCTTGCAAATAATTGAATCTCTTGAAACTGATAGACTTTCTGAAGATTTTGCTGTTGAAATAATGTAATTTTTTTAAGGTTTTTAAATTTCCTTTCTTTTTACCTTGGTCCTAAAATCTAGATTACAAAGATCAGGAATTACTATATATCACTTCATGGACAGGATACAAATATGGATACAATGTTGTTGTATTTGCTGCTATACGTAAAATAAAATAAATTGTGAAAAATGTGAAGCTACATGAATCAAAAAGCCGAAATCTATACAGCAAGTTATTCAATTCATGCTTTTGGGTTTTTCATATTTTACAAGTTAAATGTAGACAATATGCAGTGTAAATACTGAAAGTAAGTGTTATAAATTTTACAAATACACAATTGTACTGACTGGATGGGATTTGAAAGACTTGTCTAAGGTGAAAATATCTTTTCAGAGGTTTGAACTCACTCCAGTTATGTTTATACCAACATGGCAAAAAAAAAAAAAAAAAATTATCAAATGAGCCATGATTGCTTGTCAAAGCTATTTTTAAGTTTGATGTATGCTAAAAATCCACAATACACTCAAAGATCTATGTACCTACTCATTATTGTACACAAACTAATGACCAATTAAGAAATAATTGAATATCAGATGATTTCAATATCTATGTGTACTGCACATTTTGAAAAAATACAAATAGATTAACAACAGTAGATAACAATTTGTGGAAAATGTTAAGATCTAAATGTTTAATGATAAATTTAAACAATATTTTATGACATTACTTTTTAAAGGTATTTCTTTACTAGGTAATGACCATGGTGGCTATAGCACTCATTTTAGTGTTAATTACAAGTGTACTGTGCATAATAAAGTGCAGATCTTTTAATGTGTGACTAAACACAAAATGCATGTAATACAGTGGAAGGATATTTTTCTAGCGTACCAAAATGGCTCAGATTTTTTTAAAAAATAATTTTAGCATTGATAATGTGACATAATTATATAATTACTTTTAAGAAAAAGATAACATTTTTTGCATAAAAGCAAAAGGAGAAAAAAAAGTTTATGTAAATTCACTTGACAAACTTTCCTGTTATTTTTTTATTGGTCAATAAATCTTATTCATCACTAACATTGCATCATTAATGTTTGCAAAGTAGATGACAATTTAGTTTTTTTCTCTTTCAGTTCTGACACTGTCATTTGGTTTTTGTAAAGTTAATTTTAGTCACTTACACTTTCTGTTATGTGAGAGTTAAAAAAAAAAAAACTAAAACATTACTACTACTTTTTATACAACTGCTGACATTACCACTGGCTTCTTGAAATCTATAACATTTTTACTTTTGAATTTATTAAAATATTGAAAACATAACTAAATTTATTTCCTTTAAATTACCCATAAAGACAAAACAGATGTATTAGAGTAGGGTAGAATTTTCTGACTGTTAAACTCATTTTTTATTTTAAAGTTAATATTTAGCCAAATTATGGTAAAGCATCAAGAGGTTGAACAGAAAAGAACCATTATTGATCAAATCACCAGAATCATAAAGGAAGGACTGGGTAGAGCTATTGATGAAAGAAGTAGTTGAAAGTGTTCATTTGGGAATGATTGGAGAGAGAAATCTAATTCCTTTAGTTCATTCCACAGAATCTAATTTGTTTATATAGTTGATATGTTAGTTCCTGTTGTCAGTTTTCCATGAGTTTAATTGAGGTTGATCAGTGTCAACTCCCAAGGGAGATAATTAAAACTATGAAAAGAAACTCAATTGAAATAATGCAATGAACATAAAACAATCGATGAAAAATAAGTTTGTTAAAAATTAAATATTATTATGTAATTATTAAACTTATCGTTTAATTATGTTGTGTCAGTCTGCAAAATTAAAAAAGAAAAAGATGGATGTCACTTCAAATAAAGTCTTTATTTCAAGAGATTTCATAAAAATTCAGGCATCTATTATGGAGTCTTTCCCAATTTTCAAACCTAGTGACATTTGCATTTGTGGCCTAAATTTATTAGCATTTAATATTTCATTTTTTGCAATTACATTTTTCAGAATATTTCTTTAAGAAATAACTGATTTCTTTAGCCCATCTGTCTTCAAACAAATTCTCTTATTCTTTATGACAGTCCTTTTTATAAAAATATCACAGGTAAACGATAGGACAATGTCAAGACAATGAAAGAAACTTATTACTGTTCAGGAACAACAGCTTTTTGTGGAGAGAAAAAAGGTGATTTTTTTTATACTTGAAGAATCAATAATTAGTTTATTCTAAATTAATTAAATTGTTCCTCTAATTTTTTTTTAAGTATACTAATATATTCAAAAATGTCTCTTAACCTCACAAAATACATGTCAATGAAAAATCAATGTTAAGCATGTTCTAATATAAGCCAAGCTGATAAGAATGCCTAAATGGTCAAAATATTTGAACAGTTGGAGTCCAGGAGTGCAAGACCAGGTTTGCATAAGTGTCAACAGAAATTTAAATGTTAAATGATCTTGCCACACATCCGGAGGTCATGATTTAAAGGAAAAAAAAATTTAAACCTCATTCAACCTCTCATCCTCTTTATAAACAAATATTTCAAATATAAAAACGAACTTAATCAAAAATTAAAAATGTTGGAGTTGTATTAAGTTTGTACAGAAGTTTCCAGGAAAAAACGATTTTTAATTATGTATTCCCTAATTTTCAAAATAGAAGCTATAGGAACTTATGCATAAACCTAGCATTTCAATGGCCTGAAATGATCACAAGCCTAAGTAAAAAGAAAATACTTTATTAATGGTATTGTCACAAGAATGTGATTTTATCAATGTAGAATCAAATTCAAATGATTAGAATATATATAACTTTTCCACTGTTGAATTTTTCACAAGCTGAGTATCTCTGGTTGATCATTCCTAATATCAGAGTAAAACATATTCTCATTTTCTTTTTTCAACCAAACTATAATCTTCAATAAATTGAAATTACTTTCATATAAAAATAGTGATCTAAACCAGAAATCACATGTCTTGGAGTGAGATAAACAGTAAAATTGTCAAGTGAACACATTGAAAGTTTTTTCTTATTTTATCTTTGAAATCTTTAGAGTTTCAGAAATTTTAATTATTTGATGCAAAGTTAATGAAAGTGTCATACAGTTGAAATCAGGAGAAAAACTGGTAGCTTCTCACAAGTTACCAAGCAAAATGTAAATATTTTTGACTTGGCTTAATACAGAAGCTTAATGGCAATTTAATAAAAATTATTCAGAGCAGTCTGCAAAGCATTTTTATTAAAGTGACAAAAAACAGGAAAGATTACAAGAAAATGTGTTTTAAGTCGGTTTGAAATAAGAAAAAAAAAAGTAATGAATAATTAGGTTGATTAATATAGCATTTAAATGAAATATTTAGCCATTTTTGTTTAGTTGAAATGAGATGCATAGTTATGAGATTCAATTTTTGGTCAAGTTTAACATATGTACCAACAAAAAAATGGTGCATCAAATGTTTTTTCTCTTGACATTGTTGTTGTTACTCCCTTAGCAATTTTTATTGTTTTAAAAATTAAATAAAGGATTTTAATAAAACCCAAACCAGATTTATGCAGTCTCGTTTTTATTGAAAATTAACAAAAGTATTAAACATTATTCTTGTAGATAAACAGACAAATAGCATTTAAAATTTTTATCATCAACTCTCAACAAAAAAATATAAATCCAGACACTCTTAGCAAATTTCAATGAATTTATGTGACAAGAATAAATGAAAGAAATATCTGCAAAATGCATTTTTTCAAAATTCATAATTTCATTTACTCATCATTGTGTTTATTTAAAATTTCTTCTGCACAGATATTTTATAAATTTATCCATAAAAAGTTTTTTTTCATCATCACTTCTTTATAATCTGGTAAATAATAAATATTGCATTGTGGGTTGTTCATATATTTTATAAGCTTGTAAGCAGCTTCTTTTCTCGCACTTCCTGCCTGTGGAATTCCCTTCCATTTACTTGCTTTCCCGACAGCTATAATCACCAAGAATTTAAACGTAAAGTCAATAGTCATCTATCTTATTAACCTGCATCCTCTCTCTCATGCTCCTTTCTCCGTCCACTCCACTCATCAGTATCCTCATCCTTCTCTTACCCACTTCCTGACACCCCCTATAATCTGTCACTCTTTCTCATAACTTTCCTCCTATGTAACCCCCTGCAAAACAGTGGCAATAAAATGCCTTGCTTGGTTTGATATGATTATTAAAAAAATCTATGATTCTTTCTTTCTCTGTTTCTTTCTTTATTTTTTATCCTCTCTCTCTCATGCTCTTTTTCTCCATCCACTCCACTCATCAGTATTCTCATACTGATCATACCTACTTCCTGACACCCCCTATAACCTGTCACTCTTTCTCATAACTTTCCTCCTATGTAACCCACTGCAAATCAGTGGCAATAAAATGGCTTGCTTGGGGCGATATGATTATTATAAAAATATAAAAAATATTCTTGTAAATAAAGTAGAAATAATGTTTAAAAATTTTGTTGCCAATTCACACAAAACAAAAAAGAACATATACATACAGTTTCATATGTTTAGACTTATTAAAATTCTAAAAACAACGTTTTCAAACTATAACAATTTCTGAGGGGATATACAGTAATTGCAGTGTCAAGAGAAAAACTGTCCTTTTGAAACATCTTTTTTTTGTGGGTATGTATGTTAACCATTGCCAAATCTTTATTTTTTTTTTTTTACTTTATTTTGGTACACTTTGATCAGTGAATATGGAATTTGGTGGCTTAATGAATTTCAAACAATCTCTTGATTTTCCATATGAGACTATGTTTCTAATATTTTAAATTTATTCAAGCTTGTATAAATCAAATTATAATCTAATCAGCAGTTCTAAAGAAGGATTAAAGAGATTAGCAGTAGAAATTAAGATAACCAAAGTTGTTTTAACTGAGGCAAAGGTAGGTAATCTTGAGTGTAATATTAAAAATATAACTAAATTGTCATTAACATTAATTGATTTAAGAGAGCACAAATGGCAGTGCAGTGGTTAGTGTGCTGGTCTTGCAAACCATTAAGAGTGAGGTTTAATCCTCATCAAGTGCTCAAAACAGAAAAGAAAAAAAAATTCTTTAATATTAATCGGAATCAACATATTTTCAGTAACCTTTGTGGCCCAAGCTGACAATTTTGAAACACTAGCTTATGCAAATGAGAAATTTTAATTGAAAATTCAAATTATTTTCAAAATAATAAACTGTTATATGTTTCAGTTTTTATAACATTGTCTTGAATTTGGTTTTAATTCAATACTCATTAAAATAAAACTGCTAAGAAGCAGTATTGAATACTTTTATTTTGTTAAATTTTAATAAATTATAATTTCAGAATTAAAGAATGTTCTACATTACAGCTTCAGATTTTTACATTTTACATGTCAGTTTTTTTAAAGAGAATAAAAAAAAAATACTGTCACTTTGCAATGCTGATAGCAATAAAAATGTTGCATAAAAATGGTTATAAATACATTTATACACTCAATATATTTTTAATATTCTTGTCATTGACTGAAATTAAAAGGTCAATGATGTTTTACTTTTTTTCTGAAAACAATACAAAGTTGTGGTCAGATTTGTAAATTATAATTTGATTCATAAATGATAAAAATCATCTCAAAAATAAAAACCAGATTTAAATATTTTGTACAGAAAAATGCAGATAAATATGTATTTATATAAAAATCAAAAACCATAACGTGTACACACATACACTTGAATACATCAATAAGTTCATAGCATAATAACCAAACCATTTGTTTTACATAAATATTTTCTAACATAATATATTTTATCAATGTATTAAATTCTGATCAAAATTTAAAAAAATGCCTACATATCAGGAAGAGAATATATTGATAAACTCTTGTGTGTTTGTGTTACCTCTCCCGTGTGTGTGTGTGTGTGTGTATGTGTATATAAAATACATATTTGCTGGTTCCAGTTGATACATCTTTCAATGAAAACTGAATCAGCAAATTCAATCTGAATTCTTAATGAGGTTATTCATGCTCATCGAGAAAGCATGAACCTATGTCACCCTGCATTGTCCTATCACAAAGTATTTTGAGAAAAGTTTTTCTCATATGCATATGTTGCAAATGTTTGACAAAGAAAAGCGATTTCTCCAAAGAAAAAAAAAATTCATGTTTGCAAGGAGATATTTGGCTGTGATACATAAATTTGTCTTTCTTACAAAAATTGACCAAAATTCCTGTTAATATTATGAAAAGTCTAAACCAAAAGGTCCGACTTGTGACCCGATACAATATATTAAAATATGAATTGACGGGAAAGTAAAATCTAAAAGACAAAACAGAAATTGGTGGTACAGATGTGTTTTCTTTTGAGGTTTATTCATTGCAGAGGGGCATAAAAAAACAAATTCAGAGATTTTAATTTTATATAATGAACACAAAAGCAAAATTCTTCCGTATTCTGTATAAGCATGTCTCCTGTTTTCCGCAAATAGATGAAAAAATAGTCAATGTTTGATAAAAGTTATGTAGCAGAAACTATTAAAAATGAGAGAATTAATAGCATTTGGTCATAGAAAACAAGTATAAAAATTTAAAATAGTGTCAATAAGATTTTCAACATCTATTTATAAATAAATAAATACTGAGAGAATAAAATCTATTACTGATTGAAATTATGAGAAACTTCTCTTCAAATATTTTCATAGCATTAACAATATTTTATAGAATGATGAAATCAAGGAAAGTTTTAAAATGTTTTTAAATGTGAATTAAAACGAATTAAATGTATTATTAAATACATATTACATAGACTTAGCAAAAAATACCACAAAATCCGATTACACAGAATGATTCCTTACACTTTAATCTTAAAGCAAATAGTGCATAATCTAACATTAGAGAATATTTTCAGAGCCGTTACATGTAGATATTAACTGACATTTAGAGTATTGTTTTTTTTTTATATTTGTTTCCTAATGCTTCAAACAACCATTACTTTAAACACTGACAAATGAAAAATGCAAACAAGTTCAGCCTATATAAAACAAGGTTATCACATCTGTACGCGCTCAAATACTTGAGCTAAAGACAATGCAAACTGCATAAAACTAAGCCCTGATAGATTAGCCAAGCCAGCAATGACAACTCCTTTTGGTGGGTTTTTGGTTGGGTTGGTAGAATCAGCTGGCAGAATAAGGAGAATGCTACTGGTGCCAACACTATTTCCTGTATGGCAGGTATAAAAACGGTTCTTCAAGCAGAACGGATGTTCATATTTATCAGGCAGTACTGACCAGCCAAGACCATAGTGCATATCACTTGCTTCTGAGGTTTTGGCACCTTCAACAGGTTTCCAAAGATTTATCATAGTTGATCGCTTAAGGTAACCTGGTTTTCCTGTAGAGACTTCTGTAGCAAGAGCATCAGCCCTTAATTTTGTATCTAGACGATTTTCAGAGGTTCTATTATTTGTAAAATCTTCATCAAGGCCCGTGTATTGGAAACTGTAAAGCATAGCATTACCAAATTTGATCAAATCACCGACAGTTGATAAGAACCCACCGCCAGCCCATTTATAAGAATTATCCACATAGGGAACATTAACCACTTGGCCAGTCTTTGTGGTTCTGTAGAACCTGCAAAAAAAGTAAATTTTCTGTTGAATTTATTTTTTAAGAGAGAAATATTTGTGTAAACACTGAAATTTTCTCCAATACATTTCCTTGATAAAATAAAATGTTCAGTTATTGAAACTTATCATGTTTTGTGCTTATCAGTTCAGATTAACAATTTTACTTCATACATTTATCTTTTAATCACACATCTGAATGGGAGACATTGAAGTTGAGTTTTACAAGTCTACAGATTTGAAGAAGGAAATCATTTTTTAATTTTGTTTTTTAGTTGAATTTTTACAGGTGTTCTTTTTTACTTATATTTTACATTTAAAAAAAAAAAAAAAAAAAAAAAAAATCAAAATAACTTTTATCCTCTACTGATTCATTAAAAATAAAATCTGATCAGTATAAAGTATAACTTACCTGGCCCTGTTATAAACTATAGGTTCATTTCTATCAAAACACGTGCTATGCAATCCAAGTTCTCTGAATACAGCAGTCATCAACTTGGGAAAGGGAATATTGCTCGCTTTTTCCAAAACTGCACTTGCTAGAGTCCATCCATGGGTTGTGTAAAGAAATTTGGTACCTAAAATAATAAACAATAAGAAACAGAACATTTCTGTTGTCTATAATCAATGCAATATAAAATTCCATTGTGTACTCAAATCTTTACAAAAAATCATCAATTTAATAATGAGAAACTAATTTTCTGGATTAAAAAAATCTGGATCCTATTTATTCAATAATACAGTAATTGAGGATTTAGTGAATAAGGGCACTTTGGTTAGAAAATTTAATCTGATCAATCATTACTACTGAGTAGCAAGTTTGATGACGCATATAAAAAAAATCTAACATTAAATAACCCAATAAGGTTTAACATTTTGTAAAATAACCAACCTAACTTGTTAAAAAAAACATTCTTTTTCAAAATCAATGTTGTAATGATTAAGCTGTACACTGTACAAAACATGGAGTTATTCAGATTACATTACCATCTATACATTAAATGCCAAAAGTAATATGAAGTCTTGTAGCATAGAGGACCATCTCTAACCTGGTCAAGTGCAGCAACTTGATGTGGCATCAATTTCACACATGGTCAGAACATCTATAGAAAGACATTCTTGAAAGACATTCACAATTTCATGATATTTTGCATGGAAATAGATCTTTCCACAATGTCTCATAAAAGTTCAACTGGATTCATATCTGAAAAATATGGTAGAGTATTCATCAGAATGCTCCTCAAACCAATTCTGAGCGACTTAGGTCTGCATTATTATCCTACTAGAAGTAACTCATTACTGAGTTACAGTGTCCATGAAATGGTGTAAATGGTCAGAAAACAAAGCAACATCATGGTTACTGGTCTATGGCATGTTTAGGTTGACCAGCAGACATCTGGAAATACCCCCATTTCATTATGAAACCACACCAGCCAACATGGTGTCTTGTTGACAACAAGAGTCCATAGCCTCATAAGGTTTACACCACACTCAAATCTTACCATCAGCCCCACCCCAAACTGAAACCATGACTAATCAGATCATGCTACACATTGCCAGTCCTCCAGGGACCAATGAACTATGTCATGAGCTCAGGTGAGATGTGTTTGATGTGGTGGTGCTAACAGGAAAATTCTGGTAGATATTCTATGCTCATATCCCATGAAGGCTAAGAAAATGACTTACCTTCAGGGTAAGCACAGATTCGAAAGTGCCTAGCATATGAATTGTTTATAAAAAAAATGGTGGCTTCACGGGTTACACAATTAAAACAAATTGATCCTAAAGTCAGATACTCTTTTAAGATTCTTTTCACATATTCAAATTTTTGCTATGAATGAGGAGATAAAAAAATAGGCAGAACAAGGTGACAGGCAGAATAATTACTGCTGTATCAAAAGGCCACACATGTTGCGGGCAGTAGAGTGTTTGAGAAAGAGAGAGAGGAAACTGACTGTGAAAATTGTTTACAAAGCAGAAGAACCAAAAAGTTTACAACCTTTCCACTAGAAGCTATTTCAGCAGTTCTTAATTTTTCTATGAGATAGCAAAGAATGCATTAGTGGCGTTGCCACCAATTCAACAATCATGGAATGGATTAAAAAAGTCAAGTTGGTATGTAAATCATGTGACATGAAGAGGATTGAGCACATCCTGCTGCTGTGATTGAGAGATTGAGTTTTTGCCGTATGCTGGCAACTAATTAGGGAGCAGAGGTCAAATGCAGAGCAGATAAAGCCACCTCTTGTGATTGCACACAAAATGGACTCCTTCAATGTGTTTGACCAGATCATGATGAGGCAATTTCATACTTGGGAAATTGTCAATGAATTTCTGGCAGTTCATTACCTCCCTGATGGATGGTATGCGCTTTCATGCCTGGGCTCCCACAGGACATTAGACAACTTCTTTGAGCATCAGCCAGAATAAAGACTATGACCTTGGAGCAACTACTAACCCAGACAAAGGGCCATTATAACCAGAAACCAAGATCCTGAAGAGTCTTATGCTGCATCCATTCAATGAACAACAGACTGAGACACCTCCTTCTAAAAATGTGCAAGGATGGCATAATTTGTTTTAAGTGCTCTGGTCCCAACTACTTTGCTGAGGAATGTAAATAAAGACACCTGGAGGGGAGAAATAACTGAGTGCACAGATTGCACAGTGATGTGCATCACTTTTGTTGAAACAAGATTGGACACATCTCGTCTGAGTGCCAGGGGAAACTGTTCAGGGGAGGAGATATCAATGCCAGACTACTCCCTAAACAAATAAAGAACAATGCACTCCCAATTATTGAAGTGCTTGTAGATGAACAGAAGAGCGTAGTTTTTGAAGATTCTAGCTGCTTGCAGACACTAGTGAGCCGATCTGTATGTTGCCTTTGGCTACACTGGGAGGTGAAGGTGGCGTTAACAGCCGATGGGAAATTGCTAAAATACCATGGGTATAGCACAGTGAAATTGGGTGTTGGTCATGCTCGACCTGTGAATATTGACGTTCTAGTTGTGGATGGAACATTGCTAGGATTTGATCTGCTTTTGTTTTAGAGAAACAGAATCCATTTTCATTTGTCCATTTTTCTGTCTTACTTAAACATATTTGCACATATCTTTCAAGGAAGGCATGTTTAGTGATGAGTATGATATTAAAAGATCAACATAGGGATTTTTCAATTACTGTATTAATGGTTTTCATAATACTATTTATTTTGAGAATAATATTAGTGATAAAATGCTACCTTGAGGGACTCCTGCTTCCTGCTTGTGTATGTCTGATGTTTAGTTTCCATTTTGCACTTTAAATGTTTGGTTTGATAAAAAGTTTTGAATGAATATAGCCATTCTTCCTTTTATTATCATCTTGTACATGTCTTTTAGGACACCATACTTCCATGTCGTATCATAGGTTTTTCCAAGATCGAAGAATATTGATGCCACATGATGACCATGAACAAAGCCATCATGAATAAAGGATTCTAACCATACAAGTCGATCATTGGTTTCTTGGCTTTTCTGGAATCCACTTTGGTAGCTAAATGAGAGATTGTTTCTCTCCAAGTACTACATTAATCAAGCATTTACCATTCTCTCCATCATCTTGCAAATGCATCTTGTTAGTGCAATGGGTTGGTAGTCTGTTGTATTGAAATGGTCTTTGCCAGATTTAAGAATTGGAACAATGACAGACTCAAGCTACAATTTTAGAAATTTGTTTGAACACCATATATCACTGAAGATCTGGAGAAATATTAATAGAGACTTTTCTGGCAGGTGTTTTAAAAATTGGTAAAGAATTTCATCTGGACTAATTGCAGAGTCATTTAGTTCTGTCATCGTAAAGAGAATATTTTTTTTTTTTCAATTGGAGTAGATAGACTAAACTATCGCCTGGTTCACACTCCACCCACATCTATTGAACAGGTGTAGAGGCTCATCCCTTGTTCCCTGTTTAGGATGTGGTTTCCGGCTTTCTCTTTTCTAATCTTTTCACTCTTACGTAGCCCCCTGCACATCAGTGGCGTTACCGCCTTGCTCGGGGTGATATGATTAAAAAAAAAAAAAAAAAAAAAATTGTATTCTTTATGGTTTGAAGTGACTAAGTTTTTCTAATTCCATAATGTTTTTATATTTTTGAAATTTAGGAGTGTAGTGATTTGTTGAAGAGTTCTTTGAAATTCTTTTACTATTAGGTCAGCTATTTCTTTTTTTTTCCCAGTGCATTTATTTCCATGCAAAATGGTGAATACACTGCCTTCTGATATGTTCAACTCCTTTGCTATCTCATGCAACTTCAATTTACAATCATCCAAAACAAGTTTGTGGATTTTTTTGTGTTTTCCAGAACAACTGCCGATTTTTGGTGACCTGAGCGTTCAGCATCATTTGTGTCTGTATGACTGCATTTAAAGTTGGCATACCACCTCTTAACTATTGTTTCTGATGGAGCAGAGTCTGAATAACACTTATCAAGCCATTGCTTTACTTGAACAGTATTTTTTCCTGATCAGAAAGCAATGCTTTATCAACACACGAAATTCAGATTTTTCCATTGTTTTGAAAATTTGCAACAGAATCTTTACTTAAATAACTGTAATTTGTAAACTAATAATCCAATTGGGCCCAAATTTTGTCACATGCTATTTGAAGGTTAGTACTTCATAAGAATCATATGGATTTTTTATTAGTGGCACCAACTATATGTCAGGCCCAGGACTTATTGAGTTATGTGTTATGTATGGCACAACTTCTAAAACCCTCAAACCAGCAGGATTTGTTCTCAAGCATCAGGGGTCACCAACCATGGCAAACAAGTGGCCCCTTGGAAACTTTTACAGAGGTGCAGTTGACATAATCTAAAGACCCATGGACAGGGCAATCAAAACCAACTGGAGCAGGTTAGCAATGGATATTACATACTATGGCAGTGAACACTTCCTAACATTTATTGATTGTGATTCATGTTGATTTGCAATATGGAACCACTTCGTTGACAATACTCCACTAGTGTCATTAACATCAATCTTTTTCAACTGACCAAAATCTTAACTGACAATGACACAGCTTTCATGTGTGGTACTTCAGAAAATTCCTCAGTGACTTGGGTGTGCAGCTTCAATTTTCGTGTGCTTATGCACCGACAGAAAATGATATAGTTGAAAGGAATTACAGAAGCATTAAAACCATTGCCAATAGAAAGCAGTGCTTCTTACCAAAGACAGTCTACTGGCATAATGTCACATTTAAGGACAAACTTTCACCATCTACAGTACTGGCAAATGTGCTACATAAGTATCACGTCCATATATGGGCCATTGATGCAATGTGTCTGCCCAAATCATGGAATACTGAAAAGCATACGAAACAGGAGACATTGTCTGGGATAAGGAAGGTGTACAACCAAGTTTAAGACAGGCTGCATAACCAAGGTTAACAGTCTACTGTTAGTACAGATTGAGGGAATTCTGTGTCATGAGAATGATTTACCTCCAAGGCAAACACAGTTTGGAACATGTCTGGTGTATGAACTGTCAAAAAAGCAGCTTCATGAGTTACACATTTAAAACAAATAGATCCAGAAGTCAGATATTCTTTTGTGAGATTATCTTTTCACATATGTACATTTTGGCTGTGAATGAAGAGATAAAAAAAAAACAGGCAGAATGGTTACTGCTGTATCAAAAAGCTGGATGTGTTGCGTGTGTTTGAGAGAGAGGTAACAGATTGCAGAAATTGTTTACAAGGCAGAAGAACCAAAACATGTACAAACTTTTTCACTGCAAAAGTATAACAGCCAAGCAAAGAAAAAAGCAAAAGTATTTTTCATAAGAAAGATTGTCTTTTGAGAAGTGTTTGAAAACTAAAGGATAATACTATGCATGAATGCACAAATATATAAGATAATAAACAATGACTCTCTCTGTATTTTGGAAAAACATCTGGTCTAGTTCTAAGTTTAAAAAAAAAAAAGAAAAAAAAAAAGCCCTGTTGAATTTCCACAACATCTGCAAGTACATGACTTTCAGATACAGTTTTACTTTAAATTGCAGTTTTCTTATAATTCATTTACCTGGTTTATGTACAAGTGGATCATCTCTAAACAAAGTGAGAGCCTCTTCAACATTTTTAAAAGAGCGTTTCAAATAAAACTCATCAATCTTTTCTTCTTTTTCCTTTTTGTTAGAGTTTTTATCATTTTCACTTTCATTCTCTTCGGAGTTTTCATGATGATTGTTATTGTTGTTGTTGTTATTGTCTGAAGATTCTGCAAGCTTCTACAAAAATAAAAATAAAAACAACAACATTGATAGTAGAATTTGAAAAAAATTTTAAACTTCCAGATAAAATTAGAAATGCAATCATACTAAACAATGGGAGTGACTTGTTTTGCTACCAACCTTAATTCCTGCAAGTGACCTAATAGTAGGCAACTGCATTTGAGGAACACCATACACAAAGGGAAAGTAATACTTGTGAATGATGCAAAGTGCTAAAAGCTAATGTCATACCTATGACTCATTTCGGAACTACTTTTCTTAAAAAAGTTATTCAACAAAATTTAACCAACATATCTTAAAAAAAAAAAAAAAAAGGTGTTAAAAGGATGTTTTTTTTTTCTTGATATTGCTAATATTGTCCTCAGCAATTTTTGTTTTAAAAAGTTATTTTATTTTTTATGTGAGCACAGGTATCCCTCAAGGTTTTATCTTAGGTCCTATGCTCTTCCCGATATTGTCAGTTTCCAAGTTGGCATCTATGCAGATGACACCACCATCTACTCCCGTCTCAATAAGAAATCTGTCTGGGTTGACAAAGTAGATCTAGACTGGCAATTAGGTCCCACCCTCTTACTGTCAAAACAGGCAAATGTAATCGCCAATTCTACTCTGGCAATTTCTTTCTTCGCACTTCTTGTCTAAATGCAACATCAATTGCCATCCTCCATCTTCAGGACTCCCACCTTTCTCTTATCCTTTCTACAACATCAACTATACTGTTTTCTTTTCTGTCATCCATCTTCTCTCATTGTAACCCCCTGCTCACCAATGGCAGTCTTGTCTTGCCTTGCTTGGGGTGGGGTGGGGTGAAATGATTTTGTATAAAAGAAAACAAAAAATGCATTTAATTGGATTTAATTTCTCAGAATATTTACATTGCTGTTAAAATTCTTGTATTTTTAATTATAAAACTTCCCTGCACTATTTTTTTGTATAGGAAAATTTTACCCATCAATTTTTGATCTACCAAAACAGAACTATATAATTTTTACCCGTTATTTGTTATATTATTATTGCACATTATATATATATATATATAGAGAGAGAGAGAGAGAGTGTGAATCTCTGTCAAATATATGTTATATATCTAGCCTTCATTTTAAATAAATATTTATATATCTTTATATGGAAGGACTTGAAACTTGTTAGTAGTAAAGTCTGACTATTTAAAATTGATTATATTATTTGGTTCTTCTTTCTTGAAATAAACAGAACTACTTGATGTTCACATTTTTTAGACAGTTTAAATTTTACAATTATCTTTAAGTGTTGACAAAATCTTCAGTCAACCCTTAGTCTGTCATTGAAACAAGAATGAAATGTAGTCACCTGAAATATCAACAGATAAGACAGCTGGAAATTAACTTTATCAGTAGTGGCTAGAAGGAAACAAAAATAAGAGGATTGGAGAGAGGAGTGAAAGAGATCTGTATATCTCTTTGTTTTTGTCTCTCTCCATTTTGTTTTATAACATTTTGATAAAAACAAATGAATATGTATTCAGTGCACAGTTAGCTTTCAATTTCCATATGTAAAATAGGAAATAAAGATGATATTTGATTCTTATTTTATTGTTCTCACTCCTTAATATTTCCCTTTTTCTTATTCTTTCACACTCAGTAACCCCTTGTGTCTTAGTAGCTTTACTGCCTTGCTTGGGGTGATATAATTAAAAAACAAAAAGTGAATGAAACATACGAGAAAAATGAAAACTAAAACAAACAAACAAATAAACAAAAAGTACAGAAAAACAAAAAAATTAAGCAGAATAATTTAGAAATGTTTAAATAGAACATTAATGAAACTTATCACTTGAAATATTTGAGTTTGTTGATTGTAATAAAAACTTATTAAGATATTCATTTTCCCATCTTTTCAAAAATTCCTTTGGTAAATTCTCTCATTTTCAAAATCTGTTGCAATTTAAATGATACTTCTATTTTATATTTTATCTACGAGTTAACAGTTGTAGATAAAATTTCATCAAAGGCACTTATTTTTTGTCTTTCTATTGGAGAGAAACTTTTAGTAGTCAAAAGATGACATGATAAATTTGTCAGTTTCTTGTAAATATTTTTTCTGTTACCCATATTGATACTTTGTATGAGTTATAAAAGCCATATTTGCTCTGACCAAATGATATAAGTAAAAAAAAAAAAAAAAAAAAATCTATAAGAGAAACTAGTTATAAAAGTGACAACAGAATCGGCTTCTCTTTCCCAACATTTTCAAGCACTTAATTAGATTTACAGTATTTTCAGTAAGATTGACCAGAAATATAAAAGTGCAATTAAAAAAAAATCCTAAACAATAATTCTGATTTCATCATTTCTAACTAAATTTTACATTACAATATAAGTTTATATTCTTTTTCATCAAGAATAATTGCTTCAGAATAATCCTCTATTTAAACAATATATCAGATTTGAAGAGAAAGTTTATAATTTGGAGAAAAATAATTTCTTAAGTTGATTTTCAACATGCTTATGATCATCATTACTATATTTTTAAAATCAAACATTAATTCCTGCCTTCCATATACACTATTCTGAAATAGTGTTTATCCAAACTTCAATAAAAATCAACTCTACATGAAAAATCTTTTGGCCCAACCCACTTCGCAAAGACTGATCAAAAGACCAAAAATAATTTTTTGGAAGGGTTTCTTGGTTGAGCAGAGAACATTTTAGCAATGTCTTGTACTTGATTGTTAATCAAATATTGATTACCTACAAGCATGGTATTTGGAATTACTCTCATCTTTTATGTTTCAAAACCCAATTTAGTGTTTGTGTGTGTGTCTGTTTATCTGTCTGTATGTCCTTTATACAAATCCACAATTTTTATCCGATTCTCACCAAACTTCTCACAAATATTCTTTAGGCTGAGTCTGAGCTCCAGGACCATGGATTAGTTTTAAAGCTTTCATTACACCCGAGCAACGCCTGGCTATACTGCTAGTTTTAATATAAGTAAATCTATGATTGTGTACACAAACTGAATAATTAGTCAGTAATGTTACCTTGACCTGGTCACTATAGTAGTTTGACAGTTCAAACTGAATTTAGCTTAGTTTCTTCTAAGTATTATATAACAACCTATTAGTTTACTTTCTTATGACTTAATTTTCCCTACAAATTCACAAAGTAAAATTAAAAGATAAGGGTTTATCTAAAATCTAAGTTAATAATCTTGGAACATTTTGATACTAATCATCTACTGATATCATTCACTATTCATAATTCCTCATGGCCTATATTTGAAAAAATAAAAAAATAACATTTTACTAAATATTAATGTTATTAAAATATTAATTACATGAAATATATTTTAATGTTTAATGGAAGAAAGAAATTTATGCTTGCAGATAATCAAACTTTTATAAACAAGAATGGTGGCTGATTAGGCTGAGAAAGAAAATGCTCACCTTATTTTCATTGTTATTATTTTTATCATTCTTTTTATTTAAATAAGCCTTGCTATAGTGACGAATACCACTCATGTGACACAGCAAGTTATGTAGTGTAATGGTTACCTAGAAAAACAAAAAGAAAACAAAAAAAAAAGAAAAACTAAAAACAAAACAAAAAGAAGCAAACAGTAAATTTATCTGAGTTTTGTCAGTATTTGTTAAACAGCATATTTTATTTCCTGTAAAAGAAACATTCACAGATGATTGATATAACTATCCTTTCTGCTAAGATTTATTTCTATTTGTGTTCAAAATCATAAAACTAGAAAGAAAATCTAGTTATTTTTAATAACATTATACATATATATATATACAAAAGTATGAACATAAATTCAGTTTTCTCACCTTTCAAAATTATCAAATTTATTGTTCAAAATAGTGTTGAAAAAGTAAACTGGTAATTTAAAATGATGGATAATACACAAAACTGTTTTAGGTGCATAACTAAGAGCCTTAATAGTTTTTGTCATTACTTTTACTAAAGCTATTTACTTCCCAAAGCATTCAGGTTTGTTTTATTTGGTTTATTTTGTTTTATAGCATATCAACCTCAATGTGTTATTTAAAGCTGACAAGATTTGAAAAAAAATTGAATATGTATTCTTCGTAAGAAATCAGTTTGTAGATTCAGTTTCATTGACATATTTTTGTAAAGAGGATTTTTGTTGAGAGTTTGGATTATATTATTTACATTGTTTAGACTTATCCTTGAGAATACATAACCCAGTGGATAAAAACATTGGTTAGATCCAGTGACTTGACCCAAAGGGTTTTGAGTTCAGTACCTGTCTACAGCAATGGTAAACAAATAACTTGCAAAGTTGGGTTAAAGGGAGATAACTAAGACATCCATAAGTAACATGGCTCATGGAACAAGAACAATATACTCCACTGATTGAAATAAAGGGTTCGGTTCAAAATTCCAACCACCTGAAGAAGGCCAAAGTGTACAATGGCTGAAACATTGTGAATATGCTAATAAAGATGAGGACAACAGTTCAAACAATATAAATAATGTAAATACTACCTCATCTAAGAAGTATAGACAAATGTAGCCTGGATTTATTGCTGGTAATTTTTTTTTCTTTTCAAAAATGTATGGCTGGTATTTTTACTATAAAAATCTATTTTTATACTTTCATAGTATTTTGACACCAGTTTAGGAGTTAACTATTTGTCCATAGCTGGGACTAACAGGTGCTACCATCCCAAAAGCATTCAGGTGAGACACTAATAGCAACAATAGCTTTTATGAAGAGAGAAAACAGTAAAGTTTAGTGAGAACAGTTCCATTCATCTGATTGACATGTTATCCACTGAATGTAAGAGCATTTTTGTTATTTATACCTAATTTGAATGATGTTTTTGTAATATTGAAATTATGATTTAAATGATAAATGTTTACTTTTTACAGGAAAAAAAAACTGAATCAAATAGCAAAACTGACCTTTTGCAACTTGATTCAACTTAAAACAATAATTCTATAATTTTTCCAAATGTCATGTGAACAAAAATTAAATCCCTCTAAATCAAGTTTTATTATAATTAAAATAATTCAAAGTTGAAGGTCAAACAAGATTTCAATTTCCCCAACAACATTTAAGAAAGTGAATACTTAATTAAATCACACATTATTAGTTTGATGACAAATTTTCTGGTTTCATTTATGTAGAATTTTTACTTTTTATTGATTATGCAGCTAATCTTTTTAACAAACATATTTGGAAAAAAAGATCATTTGGATAAAAATCATGGCTAAATATAAAATGCACATTTGATATGATTTTTTTGTCTGAATTTCTGGGATGAGCAGTTATCATTATTTACATTAGGACTACTGTCCTTATTTTTGTTGTTGCTATCATGTTGCAGCCTTCCTCAGGTGAATATCAATCCAGGTAACCTACAAAGACAATAGCCTGGTTTGGCCAGTGTGTACTTGGACTCACAAGAAACAGGGCAAGCAATAACTGAGCAGTACTAAAAAGAAAAAAACTAGATGAGATATCTGTAAGCATTATCAGTAGAATGAGAAGAGTTTATAGTAATTTTGTAATTTATCTACTTCTCAGATCAGGAATCCTATTTGTGATATAATAGTCTACATACCTTTTCTCCATCGACTTCCTTTTCAGGAAATGATGGTAGATAATACTGTACAGGTTTGTCTAAATCTATTTTGCCATTTTCCCACATTTTTGCAATCGCTGCCATAGTGATGGGCTTGCTGATGCTTGCTATACGCATCACAGTGTCTCGGGTACAAGGTACACGGTTCTCCAAGTCAGCATAGCCAAAACCTAAAATATCAGGTAATAGAATTTAATATAAAGATAAAAGATTATTACTACTGAAATATTACTATTTATCAGTATTTAATATAAAGAATGAATCTGAACAGTAATGAGATTAACAGAACAAAGTATGAGACTAAAGAATATGTTTATCTATTAAAATATATTTAAAGAAAGGATTGAGTTAACTTCAAACATTTTTAGGTATTCAGGATTTCATTAACAGTGTGGCTTATTTTATAAACATTTCAATATTTATCCACATTATTCTGAGAATAATATTAAAAAAGATTTTGTTACAATGACAACAATAGAACAAAATCAACCACATTTCATTTATACTGATAGCTTATAAATCTGATCTTTAAATTTACATTTATTAAAAGCAAACAAACATTAAAAGTTGATCATTCCATTCTATTTGATGAAGTCTAAATGTGTACTAATTCCTTTAAATTTTTGTGAATTCCAAGAATCATGTTATGTAAAGATTCATCATATATCAATCTTAAAGTTACTTTAAATGGAATTTAAATTTTAATCTGGAATAATCAAATGATGTAGTGCTAATCTCAGGTTTATTAATAAATAATACTAATATTATTACTTATTATAAATAATACTTGCAGTTTTAGATATCAGTAACAATTTGATTATATATTCTTAGTAGTACTATAGGAAAAACTATTTCCTAAACAATTACATACAATATTAAAAATGCCAAATTTTATTTTCTACCTTCTAAAAATACAATATTACAGTCAGTTAAGTGCCATATGTGAAACACGCTTGGGCGATCACGTCTCGAAAGAGACATGACTGACTGGGTAGAAGATTACCCGCAGTAGGTTGCCATTGCTCTCTGCGGTAGACTGTTTGCCAGCCAAGGCTATAGAACCCAATCTGTCTTGTTATTTAACCCATAACTGGGAGGAAGAGACGGATTAATACCTTTCCTAAGGGTATTCGCGCGTAAGTGAATGCAAGGAATTCAACTGGAATTCGAACTCGGCTCCCAGAATTCTCGTTCCAAGCCGATATCCACTGCTCCACAAAATCATGCCAAAAAGATTTGACAATACAACATAACCCATTTAAATCAAAACGTGTATTGGGTAGAAGTTAACATCATCATGCAAAATATTTGACCATTCAGAGAAAATTAAATCCTATTTTTTTCCCCCAGGGGTGTGGATATTTTTATAAAAACCCATAGATTTTAACTTTCAGGGAACAGAGATGTGACTGTTTCTCCATAGCGTGTGCTGAAAAAAAAAAAAAAAAATGTGTCAGGGACTTCAAACGAATCATCTACAACAGCAGCAGGCAAGGTCAGTTAGTGACTTCAAATTAATTATCTCCAACAACAAAGATAGACCGTGAATCTTTGCTAACTATAAAAAGTTTTTTCTCAACCACATTTTATGCCTTTTCAACTGCTTTGAATTAATGTACATATTTTTGTAAGTACAAACGATTTATTTAACAGGCTCATTCATGTTTACTTTATTTTTATTTTATTATTGTTTGGCATTCAAACATTTGAATTTTTAATATAAATAACCTGGATGATTGAATTTCTTACAGTACAAACTGTAAACTGATGTGTTTATTGAGACAAAGTTACATGTTCAGAATTGGTATTATATTGTTTTATTTAGTTATCATGATTTTGAACATGCTTATATGGAGACCAAATTATTTGGCATAACATTAGCTTCAGGATCATCTAAGTCAGTATTATCAACAAAATATCTACAGCTGGTTCATCATTCTCATCTGCAGCACCTTGATTTTTGACATACTTAGCACAGTTAATGATTTTCATTATTATTTTCCCAAGGAAAAATCTTAATGAAACATTTTCATAACTTTGTTCTAAGCTCATCATTTTCAGTAAATCAATGGTGGCTTCTTGTTTTTATACAGATATGGAGGCAGTCATTTTTTATGACATTAACTTTTTTTCTTTTTACATATATTAAAATTTTGAGATTGTCAAAAATGCCTTATAACACATCACTCAATAAATCCCAGGCCTAACTAATAAAACAACAAATTTTAGGCAAAATTCGCCTTTATTCATCAACATAGTCTCCTTCTAGGGTGATACACTGATTTCAATGATTCTCTAACAATTCGATGCCTATTTTGTAGAAATTTATCTTTGGCCTCAAAATATGCCTCAGTTTCCGATATCACTTCTTTATTGGAGCCAAATCTCTTTCCCTGGAGCATTCGTTCGAGGTCTGAAAACAGCCAGTAGTTGCTGGGGACCAGATCTGGAGAATATGGTGAATGCAGAAGCAATTCAAAGTGCAATTCATGTAATTTTGCTATTGTCTTGTGACACAGTGCGTTGTCTTGGTGAAAGATCACTTTTTCTTCAATTGTGACCGTTTTGGGTGACTTCTTGCTTCAAACGCACCAATAATGCTACATAATATTTGCTATTGATAATTCTTCCTTTCTCAAGGTAATCAATAAAATACTTTGTGCATCCCAAAATACAGAGGCTAAAACCTTGCCTGCTGATGTTTGTGTCTTTGGTTGCTTGGGATGGTTTCCCCTGCTGCTTGTCCACTCAGTCGACAGCTGATTTGATTTTGGAGTGACGTTGTGGATCCATGTTTCATCCATTGTCAAATATTTATGCAAAAAGTCCTTGTATTGAAATAGTTGCAAACAATGTTTAGAATCGTCAATGCATTGTTATTTTTGATTGACTGTGAGCAAACGCGGAATCCACTTTGAACGCATCTTTCTCATTGACAAATGTTCATGAAAAATGGTGAATAAACTGCCTTCTCATATGTTCAACTGCCTTGCTATCTCACACAACTTCAATTTACAATCAGCTAAGACGAGTTTGTGAATTTTTTTGTGTTTTCTGGAACAACTGCCGATTTTGGGTGACCTGAGTATTCAGCATCATTTGCGTACGTACGATCCCGTTTAAAGTTAGCATACCACCTCTTAACCATTGTTTCCAATGGAGCAGAGTCCAAATAACTTATCAAGCCATTGCTTTGCTTGAACAGTACTTTTTCCCCATTAGAAAGCAATATTTCATCAACACACGAAATTCAAATTTTTCCATTGTTTTGAAAATTTGCAACAGTATCTTCACTTAATTGTTATTTGTAAACTAATAATCTGATTGGACCCAAATTTTGTCACATGCCATTTAAAGGTTAGCACTTCATAAAAATCATATGGATTATTTTATTAGTGGCACATCTATATGTCAGGCCTGGGACTTATTGAGTGATGTGTTAGCATGTCAGTATTAACTGCCTAATTTTAGGAATGCCTTAACTATTTTGTTTAAGTGAAGCAGGAAGGTACTTTCTATAAAAGAGTTTCCTAATGCTCGTGTGAATCATACAGGTTAGAGGCCAAGTTTACAATGATAACTATAGTGAGAACTTAAGTGCAAATATGTTTAGAATGTGACCAAGACATTTTTTGTAGTTTTACAGTTGAACATAGTTTTCAATGGACTGTTAAATAATGTCACTTAAGTGTCATATGTGATACATGCTTGGGCGATCATGTCCCGAAAGAAACATGACTGACTGGGCAGAAGATTTTCCCGCCATAGGTTGTTATTACTCTCTGCGGTAGACTGGCTGCCAAGCAAGCCTATAGAACCCAATCTGTCCTGCTATTTAACCCACAGATGAAGGGAGAAGAGATGGATTAATAACTTTCTCAAGAGTATTTGCGTGTATGTGAATGCAACAAATTCAACTGAAATTTATACTCTGATTTCTCATTCCGAGCTGGTATCCACTGCTCCACCCATGCACATGTTAAATAACATACAGCATAAAACTGCATAGTAGTTAAAAAATCATTCAGTCTATTAAAAAGTTCAACTGAAGTTACTTCATCAGCATTCCTACAACTGGGCATAGTTGTAAGATTACTGAACAGTTTAATTGGAGTAGATTGACTAAACTATCACCCGGTTCACACTCCACCCACATCTATTGAATGGGTGTAGAGGCTCATCCCTTGTTCCCTGTTTAGGATGTGGTTTCCAGCTTTCTCTTTTCCAATTTTTCACTCTTACGTAGTCCCCTGCACATCTGTTACCACCTTGCTCGGGGTGATATGATAAAAAAAAAAAAAGACCCAGATCAGTTACTTCCACATATCTGGGTTGAAAGCTAGAGAGGTATTCATTCAAAAGGAAACATGTCTTGCACAAACAGCCTTGACAAAGACCTTTCTTCTCCAGGTCAAACCAAAGCTGATGTCAGGGCTTGCCTTGGTCACAAACACATAGCTACCGATTCCATTAGGAAAACCAGTCACCCAATAATGTTATGTCATCAACAGGTTACATAAATAACTATGAAGCTCAGTCTACCACATTATGTTAAATGACTTGACTGCTACAAGACAGTTCATCCACCTTTTAGTTGTTTGCAAAAAAGAAAAGCTGAACTGAAAGTTTTGGAAAAAGAAATCATTAAAACTTGAGCATAAAAAGTCAAACTTATAAAAACTTACCTTCACTCCAAGTATTTTTACCATCAATGCTAACTGCTATTGCTATACCAGGACAACCCCACTCAGTCTAATAAATAGATAAAATATTAATTATAAATAAATTTATAGACAAATATTTATAACATCATATTGTAAATTCACAAGCAAATAAATAGGCATATCATCTCATGAAAAGGTTGCAAAAAGTCATGTACTGCATTCAATTCACGTATTGTTCACTAGCAGTATAGCCTGGTGTTGCTTGGGTGTAATGAAAGTTTTAAAACTAATCCATGGTCCTGGAGCTCAGACTCTTTGGACGTTGGCACAAAAGACAAAAAAGCAATAGTTGTTTCCAGTTAAAGCGAAACCGTAGACTGAAAGAAAAATGAATGGATGTAAGTCAAATTTTGATTTCCTGGTATCGATATCAAATAAATTTTTTTCGTCATAAACTGAATTTTGAAGGCTAAATAAGTCCTCTGAGTAAATGGTATCATGGCTGAGACTAAGAACTACAATTATACCTTAATTAGAGCCAAACCTGAAGAAAAAACTAAAATAAAAGGGCTGAAAAAAATACAGACATACAGGCAGATAAACAAACACACACACAAACATCTTGCCTTATATATATATGTATATATATTATGGATTTTCTGCACTATTGTAAGAAATGCAACCTTGAAACTTCTGAATATCGTTTCTTATGTCTTTGTCTATGAGTGTATGAAATTTGATTAAAATCGAACTACTCCTTCTATAACACGATTTTTTTCGATTATTGATTTTCGATATTTATCGGGGATACCTCGACACAAAACCTAGCTAAGAACACTCACAGATGCTTATAGTACAACTGTGTAAATTTTCAAGAAAATTGGTTCAGCTGTTTCGGAGTCTACAGGTAACAGACACACACAAAGTTCCATTGATTACATAAGTTTAGATAGTCCCTAAACTTTTAAGCAGTAACCTATTCCACACACACACACACATATATATATATATATATATATATACACACACACATACTGTCTCTTATATTGGAGAAGCTTGTTAAAGTGAAACATGTTAGATTAAAGAAACTTTTTCCTACTTGTTCTTTACTTATTCTATTCGTATATACATATAGATACATACACACACAAAAGGTTGACAAGTTCTTTTAGAACATTTGCATGACTTTCATAAAAGACGTATGAGACATGAAAGAATTTCATTTGAGAAGAAAACTAAATCCGCATGAATAATTTTGATATTCCTTTTGATGCATCTACTTAATGAATCTGTTATGATTAATGAATTACAAGGCTTGAAATGCTGACAAAATCAAATCTTTATTTTGGACGTTTGTGCTACTTAAGGAAAAGAGTTTTTATCCTTTATACTGTTATTGCGGGATTAATTTACTTTTCTCTTGACTATACTGCATATGTAATAGTCCAATGAATTCATTTCTGGAGAGAGAGTTAATAGACGATATGTTTTGGGTGATGTGATTATGGAGATTCTAATTCAACCGTTCTCGTGTCATCTTGGCCTTGATATGGTGAAAAGTCTTGTTGGTAGATGCATGATCTTTCTTTGATCACATTCTTTATCTAAGGCTTCACAACACCCTCCAATACCTTATAGTAAAATTTTATTTTCAATATTAAAGTTTGTCAGTTGTCTGTCTCGTGTGACAAGAAGCTAATTTCAAGTGTATAACTAAAGAGGCAGGCATCAGACTATTTAAAAATCATTATAAATATAGGGCTCCTGATTTTCCATGATTCCATTTCTACTTTTGGTAAATCACGTTTTTTTTGTTTTTACTTTTGAAAAATTTCACTTTTGCCATTTTTATAGTAATTATGAGAAAATTGCAATACAATATGCTATTATTATTAAAACTGAAAACAAAAACATCATTCAAAGTTTTATTGCAAATATCTAGAAATCTTAACTGTTAAAATCCAAGTCCAAGAATAAATTATATGTAAAAATAAAAAAAATATAACATGACTAGACAATAAAACAATGGAATGTTACAGTGCGTAATTGTTTTTGAGGTGGAACTTTTAATCAGAGCTTCCTTCTTTAAGAACACATTCAAGATTTAGATTGATTTATAATTATTGATTTATAATATAAAAATCACATTTAAAGTATCAATGGCAAATAACTTGAATCTCAATAATAAATATCTGAATAAATAAAACATTTTGACTAAAATTTTACAAAACAGTAATTAAACCATAACAATCTTTCTAACAAAATATCAAAAAACAAATTAGACATATTAATTCAAAAATTAAAATAAAACAACTTATCCCAAGTTTAAATACTACTCAAATTTAAATTTGCTAATTTTTCAATTTGAGAAATATCTAAACTTCAAATCTCTTCTCTAAATCTCCATTGTTACACAACATTGTGAGTTGCTTAGTATTCACAGAGGTAAGACTTTCATGCTGTTTGAGTAAATGTTTATACTGAGCAAATGAACATTCAGCATCTATGCTGGTAACCAGCATGCATATGACCTTATTGGCAATCTGTTCCAGAAGAGGATATCTACTCTTATTTGCATTCCACAATGATGGAATATTAAAAGGATTTGGTAAATCATCTTGGTAATTCACATACATTTGGAATTCTTCAAGAAGATCAGTAGACAGACATTGCAAATCCTTGATGGCTGCAAAATTGTCTAAATCATGGCCCATGCAGAGTAGCTCTCTAAGATCAAACAGGCGAGGAGCCTTGTAAAAGTTATACACTGGGTGGGTATCCAGATATTTATTCAGTTTTGAAAGAGATGTGCTGAAAAAAATTTTGGTTATTTAAGATAACTCTCTCTCTCTGTTTTCTAGTTCAGACAGAAGACAATCAGTTTCTTGACCAAATATGCAAATACTGTTTTACATCCTCCATGTTATATACAACACATGTAAGCGGAGACTTAGTTTCTTCTAAGTTTGTCAAAGCTGTTATTAAATGAGTGCTTTTCTCATTTATAAAATGCCGATTTAGGCATAAATTATAGTAAGAGGCATGATCTAGCCGACTCATCTACTAATTCTAGAATCCTATTTACTGCAAGGCCATGGCTTTTTAATTGCTTAAAGAATACCTCATAAAACTGTCCAAAGGATTAGTGATATTTGGCTGCATTTAACCAGGAAATCCATTTGGTTGCCACTGGTACAGGGCATAGTTTTACACTTGTTCCTTAGGCAAGGAACCTTCAACTCATTTTAAGTATTGCTTTTTTTCAGCTAGGCTTTTTAAAAAAAGGCTGACTTGATGAGTAGTGAGCTGGATAACATCAAATGCTGGCCAGTGTGAAAATACTTAATCAACAAGATGAAAAGTATGTGCTAAGCACAATGCATGGCAACTGTTAACAAAGATATTTGACAAGACTTCCTTATGAGCTTTTTTGTAATAGGCTCTAGAATCTGTTAGAAAGGCAATAATATCCTCAAATGCAATATCTACATGAGTTACAGCTTAGATGCATGCCTGATGACTGCATTCTTTCAAGGTTACAACATCAATTAGAAATGACTCCCCATGAATGCCTGCAATTACATTCAAAATGCTGTTGTCATGACAGTTTTGTTTGTTATGATGCTGACTGATTGATTTGCAAACTTGGCTTTCAGGGCAGCAAAGTGACAAGCAAACAATTTTGGTAGATGAAGTTGCCTAACACAATTGATGCTTGGAATAAGTACCACCTTCTTTACAATGTTTTAATATGAATGGCCTCATTTTGTCAATGTTGTGTTGGAGAATGTCAGACAAAATGCACATTTTTGAAAAAAGAAAATAAATAAATAAAATAAAAAAAAATCAAGGACAAAATCAACTCGTACCTCTTTACTCTTCAACAAAGTTGTGATTGTTTTCTGTTTCAGTTGTCAAATGAGTTTTTGATTTGATGTGATCTTTGTGTCAAACTTAAAAATATCAACACTATGGAGACAGAATTTGCAAAATAACATTTTCTTCTACATAAAAGTCATCAGGAAATTGCTCTACTCTGGATTTAGCACAAATGTTAGATACTTTGATCATTTTTTTATTTATTTATTTAGAAACAGGCCCAATTTTTGAGGTTGATTCACATTTTACTATACTGACTGGATTCAGTCATTGTCGCAATTTGTTGCTTATTCATACAACTGGTTTAGATTACAAAATATAAATAAAATATAAAAAAATAATCAGAAGATTCCGAAGAGAGTGGGAGTGAAGACACAACCCTGTTTGACCCTGCTGCAGATGTTGAAGGGCTTCAAAGTACTGCCATTGAACTGGACAGTCCTCCACATGTCGTTATGGAAGGACTCAATCAAACTCTGCAGCTTGGTTGGGCAGCCAATCTTGGACAGGATTATGAAGAGGCCCTCCCTATTAACGAGGTCAAATGCCTTGGTTAGATCAATGAAAGCGATGTACAGGGGCATCTGCTGTTCTCTTCACTTTTAGAGCTGACGGAGTGAGAAAATTATGTCTACCGTTGATTGGTCTGATCGAAAGTCGCACTGTGACTCTAGGTAAACATGTTCATCAAATTTTTGTAGATGGAACAAGATGACCCAAGCAAAGACTTTGCCCACGATGCAGAGTAGAGAGGTACCTCTGTAATTTTCACTCGCCTTTGTTCTTGTAGAGAGTGATTATCGTAGCATCCCACATGTCCTATGGTACAGCCCTTTCTTTCCAGCAGGGGTAGAGGACTTCATGCAGAGGAAGCAGTAGGATAGTCTTGCAGTGCTTGATAAGATCAGGGGGAATTCCATCACTGCCTGGAGCTTTCCCCAAAGTCAAGCTGTTGATGGCCTCACTGAGTTTTCTATCATCGGCTCAGTGTTAAATTCTTCCACGACAGATAGGCACTCAATGGCATCAAGGGCTGCTGTCATCACAACATTCTGTTGAGAGTAAGGGTTGGAATAGTGTCCCACCCATCTCTTCATATGTTGCGTGTTGTCTATGATGACAAACCCAGTGGTGGATTTGAGAGGAGCTGTCTTGTTCTGCTCTGGTCCCATTGATGTCTTAATGCCATCATACATTCCTCTGATATTCCCTGATTGTTGCTGTCTGAAATTTTTCACTGTCCAATACTCATTGGTGCCACATCTGGCAGACTGCAGAACTTTGCTCCTGGCAGCCTGAAGGATCTGAATGTTTCTCTCGTTGGGTGACCGCTTGTACTCTGCTAGAATGGCATGCTTGGCTTTAATGACGAAAGTCATCTTGGTGGACTTTGACTCAATCTAGTGATGGGACCTCAAGGCTTTTCTCCCAAAGGTGGTCAAAGCAGTGCAGTGCATAGTATCCTGTAAAGTAGCCCACTTCTCTGTGGCAGTGTCCCTGATTTGTGAGGTTTTCAGTTCACTCTCAAATCTCTCAGCAAACTGCTCCACAAGGTCTAGTTGTCTAATTTTGTTGACATCAATGCGAGGATTCCCTTGTTTCTTGCCATGATTTAACCTCTTCGGCTGGAGCTTGATCTTGCAGTACACAGAGTGGTCTGTGTCACAGTCCACACTGTGATAAGAGCAAGCGTGAAGAACATTCTTAATGGCTGTTTGTCTGACAAGGATTAAATCCAACTGGTGCCAGTACCTTGAGCATGGATGTCACCAAGAAACCTTGCGCCAAGGCTTGGTCTTAAAAAAGGAGTTGGTTATGCACAGGTTGTGGTATGTGCATACTTGAGTAGTCTCTAGCAATATCCACACGAAGCTTCTTGAAGTTCGTCATTGATAACTGCAGCTTTCCTGGAGTCACTGGTATCCTGAAGGTTTTCAGATAGGCCAGTCAGCATAGTCTGGAGGCCCAGTTTTAGAGCTGGTTTCCTTTGAGATTTCTTGTTACCTGGTCCAAATGTTACAGTACACTTATTGGATGTCTCCTAATTTCCATACACCCAATGAAGAAGGCAGACCATGGCGAGACAACATCCTACTAGCTGGAGACTGCCCAGCTTGAGGCTGGCAGTAGCTGTCCAGATTAGAGATAATTTGTTTGGGCAGACCTGAAGGAGACTACCACCACCTTTAAATTTGTTGTTTTTCATTTTTGTTCACTTTTTACAGTGCAATCTTTTCGATTACACCCTAAACTTTCCAATTGACAAAAAAAATTTTGAAAAATTTCAATATTTAAACAATTTTAGGGAGAGCTCAGTTTTTCATACAACTTTATAGTAAATCAATCCTCCATTTTGGAACCACTCGCCGGCACAACATTACCACCACCTGTAAATTTGTTGATAATCAATTGTCCTTTTACTTTTTTCAGTGCAATCTTATCGATTAAACCCTAAACTTTCCAATTGACAAAAGAAATTTGTAAAAATTTCAACATTTAAACAATTGGGGGGGGGGGGGCTCAGTTTTTCATTCAACCTTATAGTAAATTGATCCTGTGCAATTAACTTTTTTGCTTGCGCATATTCAACAAATGAAATTTTTGACTAAAGCCATTCTTGGTGTTTCCAAGGAAGATGTCATAAGAACTGAAGAAAACTTGAAAAAGACAAAAACAAGAGAAACAACTCGTGCCAAAAAAAAAAAAAAAACAAAACAAAGCGACCCCAATGCAAATGGTTCCAAAATGGAAGATCGATTTACTACAACATTGTATGAGAAACTGAGCCCCTCCTGAAATTGTTTAAATATTGAAATTTAAAAAAAATTTTTTTGATAATTGGAAACTTTATGTAATAACTGATAGGACTGCGCTGAAAAAAGTAAAAAAAAAATCAAAAACAACAAATTTAAAGGTGGTGGTAGTCTTCTTCAGGTCTGCCTTTGATATCAAATTTTTATAGGTATAACTTGATGTTGCTTCGTTAATTTTTGCATATGATGATGTAATGGAGTTTGTTTCAATTCTTTTCCCTTGCTTATAAGTAGAGAATATTTTGGCGTGTTTAATCTTTAATATATCTTTATCTTTTTCCAGATTTCGCACACCCTGGAAGTCATCCTCTGATTTTTTTACAATTAGGGCATTTGGTTTTATTTGGGCATGTGATCTCTGTATGGTAAGGATCATTCTCCCCACATTTTCCAAATTCCGACTTCCTTGTATATTTATTTTGTGTCTATATCTTTGGCAGTTGAAGAATTTTAAAGAGTTTGAAATATGTTTCTACTTTGGAAACTGTGTAGCCCATTTTTATTTCCTGTGGTGGTTCTGGTGCATCAAAAGTAATGAAAATATATAAGTGTTTGTATCTAAAATTCTATCATTGTTTTTCAATAGATATTCTTTCTATATCTGTAAGGTTTTGTTTTCTGATAGACGTAAATACCCATCTCTTATCCAATTGACTCCAGTTCTTTCTACATCACCTTGTATATCTTTTCCTTTCTCTTCACCTTCGCAACTGTCTTCACACCTGTGTTCCCATCCTTCTCTTGCCCTTTTTATGACACCCCCTGTAATCAGTTCATCTTTCTCTTCACTCTTCTGTCTAAACTTTTACTTATGTAGCCCCCTGCACATCAGTGGCAGTACTACCTTGCTTGGGGTGAAACGATTAAAGAAGGAAAAAAAAAAGCTATTATTCTTAATTTCTTCTAGTGTACACAGTGAGAGTTCAGTGCTTCTCACCATGTTTCTGGAAGAGTTTGAAAATTTGTGTGGATATGGTTGCTCGGTTATTTGGGGACATGTCTTAATAGCTCTAACTTACCTTTATATCATGAAATTTGGTCATTTTTAGTAGAGTTTCAGTATCATGTTTTCATTTAACTTCTAGCAGTAACGTATTATTTTCATTTTTTTTTTATTGTAGTTCCCGGCTTTCTCTTTTCCAATCATTTTACTCTTAAGTAGCCCCATGCGCATCAGTGGCATCACTGCCTTGCTTGGGGTGATATGATTAAAAAAAAAAAAAACATATAAAAAGAGGTGCTGCCCGAAATTGCCGTATGCATCAATGGAATTAGGAGCTTAGCCTTGCTAAACACAAGCTGTTCATGGTTGCTTGCACGCAGACCGCTTTGTTGCTCTTGGAAGAGGAAAGAAGTGGACGTGCTCACTGTAGGTGAAAGAACCCTTAGGTGCTCTGGGGTAAGACATGTTCAACTCGACATGAGCAACTGACCTCCTCCTGAGGTTCTGGCTGTAGATGAAAAATTGCTTGGTTTCGATCTGCTGCTCGAATTTGACATCAAGAAATTGGAAGAGTATATGTGATTAGTGATGGAACTGTGAGCTTTCTTCAACCTGACCAACCCTTGCGTGCAGCCATCACCATTAAAGAGCCTGACTTCCATGCAGAGTATGACCAGAACAGGAAGATCTGGGTTGCATCTTGGAAATGGTCTAGTAGCCAGACACTACCTGCGGTGAAAAAACAGACAACTGAATATCCAGTACCAAAGCATCTCACGGAGGAGTATACTTGTGAGCTGCAAACTTCGATGGACAATGTCTGGCTGCTTCTGTATCTCGAGGAAGAATTTAAAGCCACCCATCCCCAAAGGCTTGATCTCTCTAATGGCTGTGCTGCAGGAAAACAAACAGAAGGTCTGCCCAGTCATGGAATATTGGGAGCTCAACCAATATGCTGACATGCACACAGCTGATGCAGATATTTGCACACAAAAACTAAGAGTGGTGACAGGAAGAATCGGATGTCATCGTGCTGGATTTGTGCTATGCCTATTTACAGATCCATGATGACAAATCATTACAGCCCTTTCAAACAGTGAAGATAAATGGGCAAAAATATTGTCTTACCCACATGGGTTTTGGCCTCAATGTGGCATCGCTAATAATGTGATCAATTGTGAATGCATAGATCGATGACATATTTGTGAATGAGAGTGTAGGTCCTGCGGTAAGTGTAAAGGCATATCTTCAGCAATTCAGACTGACAAATAAGATTCCAGAGCAGTTAGAGAGTGGCACCTGCATACTGGGATTGTATGTCTGGGAGAAGCGAGGTAAACTGCAATGGAGCCGTGGGAGTGATCTTCCACCGCTGCCTAACATGCTCACTCATCGAAACATCTTTTCCCTGTGCGGGAAGTTGACTGAACATTTGCTAGTATGTGGCTGGCTCTGTGTCACAACTGCATTCATAAATCAGCACAAACTCTGTGATGACTGGCTGGGATGATGAGATGAGGGACCCACTCTTAACTCAAATGCTGACGGACGTTATTACCAGATTGGCACAGGGTGATTGATGCAAAGATAGACACAAAGTCAATGTGTGGGTTGAAGCAAGCTCTTTGGCCACTGACGTCGTTGTGGAAAGTGATGAATCCCTGGTTGAAGATGCTTGTTGGCTGTAATCATAACACGAAGACAAACATATCACCAGGCAGAGTTCGATGCGATCTCGAGAGGCATCAACATGGCGCTGCAAAAGGAAAACAACCATGGTTCACCTGAAGACTGATTCGACGTGTGTGCATCAATAGGTTTCTGATATGTTGTTTGGAAAGTCTAGAGTACACACCAAGGTGGCGACAGAAATGTTAAGACATTGATTCAGCATGATCAAGGAACTATTGGAGGAACACAAATTGACCAGTGACATAGAGCTCATCAGATCTCATGCCAATTGAGCTGATCAGCTCACCAAAATGCCTCAGCATTGGCTGGATATGGTTCGGAAAATAGATCTAGTGTGTGCCACATTTATAGAAGAGCAGAAATCCACCAAAATTCAAGACATCCATTGATGGAGTGGGTATCCTGGTGTGAATCACACCTTACATTTTGTACAACAGATCCACCCTGAAATCTCAAAGGCAGCTATTCAGGCAGTGGTTGGAGAATGCAAAGTGTGCCAACCCACAGACCTAGCACCAGTGCATTAGAAAACTAGATGGTTAAATGTCAGCAAGATTTAGAACAGGGTTGAGATGGATATCTAAACTTATTTATAAATGGAACTTTGTGTGTGTGTGTGTGTGTGTATCCGTTACTTATAGACTCCAAAACGGCTGAACCGATTTTCTTGAAAATTTACACAGTATTACTATAAGCGTCTGAGAGTGTTCTTAGCCAGGTTTTGTGTTGAGGTACCCCTGATAAATATCGAAAATCGAAAAAAAATCGGGTTATAGAAGGAGTGGTCCAATTTTAATCAAATTTGATACACTCATAAAGAAATAAGAAATGATATTAAAGTTTCAAGGTTGCAGTTCTTACAATAGTGCAGAAAATCGATAATATATATATATATATATATAAAAGGCAAGATGTTTGTGTGTGTCTGTTTATCTGTCTGTATTTTTTCAGCCCTTTTATTTTAGTTTTTGCTTTGGGTTTGGCTCTAAGTAGGTATAATTGTAGTTCTTCGTCTCAGCCATGATACCATTTACTCAGAGGACTTATTTAGCCTTCAAAATTCAGTTTACGACGAAAAAAACTTATTTGATATCGATAGCAGGAAATCAAAATTTGACTTACATCCATTCATTTTTCTTTCAGTCTACGGTTTTGCTTTAAATGGAAACAACTATTGCTTTTTAGTCTTTCATGCCAACATCCAAAGAGTCTGAGCTCCAGGACCATGGATTAGTTTTAAAGCTTTCATTACACCCGAGCAACGCCAGACTATACTGCTAGTGTGTATATATATATATATATATATATATATATACACTAGGTGCTATCAGTAAATTGTCGCAATTATTTTATTATTTCAATTATTCTTTAATATATCTTTAATATCTCCAAGACCATGGATTAGTTTTAAAACTTTCATTACACACCAGGTTATATTGCTAGTAACACATTATAATGGCCAGTATTACCTGACTGATAGACCGTGACCCTGGTTGGTTTTCCATCTGGCAACACTTAACATATCGGAACACTGTCAGTGTCATCCAACAGCTGGAGTTGCTATTTTGCAAGAGAGGGCCACCTGCCAAGCTGCTCATCGACAATGGTGCAGCATTCTATGGAGAGGTGTTGGCAGTGTTTGCAGACAACTGGGGAATTTAACTTAGATTTTGGTGTGCTTATCAACCATCAAGGAATGGCATCATCGAGAGATGTCATTGTATCATCAGGCATATCATTGCTCGGTCAGGATGTTTCATTATGGAGATGTTATATTGGTATAATGTGATACTGAAAGAGGATGCAACAGCTGTGTCAGCACCAGCCAACTCCATATATAATTATCAAGCCCACATAAAGGGTATTGATGTTGCACTATCACTCGAACATACAGATCCTGAAATCTACAAAGTAGGCGATGCAGTATAGTTAAAGCCCCCACATGGTCGCGTCAGAGATCTACATTACCGGAAGATGATGGCAGGGATGAGTCATCTGAGAGCGACTAGATTTCACCGCTGTTTTTCAGCGCAGAGCCAGACTATTTGTCTACGAAATTAGAGGAAACAGATGCTGAAGATAACGACGAGGATGCCAATAACAAGAGAAACCAAGTGGGCACAAACAGAGAAGAGACAGGCAGATCCCGTCTACCTTTACGCAGAAGCACTCAACGAAGACGACCACCATCTCCATGTCATTTGTGTGATCTGGAGATCAGAGAGAAGTGTAGAACAGATCACTTACCTCGAGTGGCGAAGCAAATTCATATATGTCTGGAGTGCAAAACAAGTAAAGGAAAGAAAAAAGAAATATGGCCGCCCCAACACCTTAATTTAAAAAGGACACAGTCTGGGAGCAAGGAAAATTGACGAGAGTTGTTGGGCATATGCAAAGCTTTCACAAGATCGGCTCAGCATAAAAATCACCATGCTAGAGAGAAAAGAGTAGATTGTGTATGAACGTGGTATTGCATACACAGAAGAACTTTTGAAGTTGATAAAGAGAGTGTTTGGGTTACTTTTTACACAAATGACACCAGTTCTAACCTTCACAGCTAAAACCTTCCATGCTACACTCATTGTAGCAAACCATCCTCAGTCCATCTGTATTAGTCCATTGATGAGATGTAAGTTTCTCTTAAGCTGTTTTTTCTGTAGGAGAATGAAAATTAAATAAATAATAAACTAGTAATAAATAAAAAAAATAAAAAAAATTCATTTTCCCATAATGCAAATGGAAACCAAAGAAAGGATTTCCAGTCACATCAAAATTCTGTGACCCCACTTCCAGAAAGGAGATCTCTTGAGAACTCCGAAACATTGGATTCCAACATGTTTTGCAGTGCTCATAGAAAAGGGAGTAATCATCCTCTCTCAATGTTATGCTGATTCAAGGTGAACTCTTTCTCTTTTACCTCCGAGTTAGCCTACCCACGTGCATCAATAAGAATTGACCCTTAATCTTTCAACTGCATTTTGTGATATTTAGTGAGGTTTAATTGACATTATCAACTTCTGATAATGATGAAAAACCTAAGTACTTACTTAACCCACTACACGTCCCACAAACCACTGCTTTGTAACACTGACTAGGATGATTCCCCAATCACTTACATTCTGTTCAAGTCTAGAGTTAATCATTATCTTCAGCACATATCCCCTAAACTGTGCCACTTACTCTGTAACCCACTACTTCTAGTGGCTCTTTGGGCCATGTATAGAGTGAATAACATTGTAAAAACAACAACAAAAAAAAAAAACTTGTTTAAAAGATCTAACAATTGTGTGTGAAAATGTCAGTGAAAAGAAAAGAATCCAAAATTGTCAATACAACTAATAATAATTTTAAAAAATGCCATTATTTTTCAATAATAAGTTTCTAACGAGCAGGTGTGTGTGTTTCGAGTTTTTAAAAATGTTAATGTTTTGTTGAATATGTTGGATTTAAAAATGAAATTACCTTTTTACACTTACAGTGAAAGCTAAAGAGGCAGGTTTGAAAAATGAAAATGATGAGTGTTTCTAGCTAAATGAGTCTATTACTCAAACTAAGGTATTTTAGGCAAAAAGTACAATACGATGGCCAAAATAAATAAACTATATTGTCATTTTCCGCTGGAAAAATCAACAAATACAATTGGAACAAAACAAGCAAACTAATTTAGTCTTTGAGACTGTTTTTGATTGAATAAATTAATTTTTTAAAATCCTGAAATACTGTGACAATATTTTTAAAGACATAATTTTCATAACAGTGTTTTTTTTTTGCTTTTTTTTATCTTTTGGTTCTCTCTATTCAAAACTTCTTCAGGTTCATTGCGGTTTTAGTTGTTGAAATCGTACTCTACCTAAAAATAATAAATAAAATGATTGATCGGACGACTAGTTTTTCTGGAATATATATTTTTTTTTTGTGTGATATGAATGAAAAATATCTTGTCGGCTTCACTCAAACGAAGTTTATGGTAAGAAGACTGATAAAACAATCTTTTTCTTTTTTTAACTTAATTCTATTCGAAGGAACAACTTAAGCCGAAACTAGTCATGAATAATCCTTTTTAAAAGCATTTTAGTTGAAATCGTGTATAAAAAATGAAAAGTCGGTCGGATCATTAGAGTTCTGTTAAATTAATTTAATTTTCTAAGGAGCAAGCAAAGTGCAACGGGAAGATTTGTTTCTAATTAATTTTTTTTTTTTAGAATACACATGGCAAAATTTTATAAAGACTAGAGTAGAGTTTTCTCGTTACGTTGTAAATTAATAGTTTTCAGAAGAGTAGAGTTGATGAAAATTAAAACTTCATTAGTAGGTGGGGAGAAAACAAAATAGGGACTTTCAAGACTGAGGAGTCAAGTGAGACAGTTCGAAGAGTTTTATTTTTTGTTTTAGCACCGTTTCGCTTTGGTTTAATCATTAATGGATGGTGTTAGTTTTGTTGTTAGTCTTTTTAGTTACTTAGTTACTCTTTAATGATTTGATTTTTTTTTTGTATTTTTTAAGGAAAGTTAAAGATTTTTACGTTATTTAAGAAAAGACGAAACTGAATATTAAAATTTATTTCCGATAGTTTTACATTAGACTAGAGACAACCACAAAAAAATCACAATCAGACTCTTAGACATTAAAAATTCTATGAGAGACCGTAAAAAAGTATTTAAAAGCACATTTCGCCAGGCAAAAATGGGAACTTCTGACCGAGGAAAAGGAAATGCATGCTGTTTTTAAATTGAATTTAAAATCAAATTCAAGCATGTTTTTTGGTACTTACCTTTTTTCGTTCGATGAGGTCCTTAGCTAAAGTTATGGCCTCATTTAGAGTAATTTTTCCTTCGTTGGGTATATTGTTAACTTGGTTGATATGTAAATGTGGATGCTCACATTGCAAAATACTGCTTGGACTCTGGATATATAGATAACAAAAGCCACTTGCAACTAGGATACCACTTCCGATCCTAAACAGAAGACCTGTTTTACGCCAAATCCTGCCAGAAAACCTCGAATTAAACCTACATGGAGCTTTTAGGTATGCCCCAGAGATCATTTTGGATACATTACTCTTACTAGAATTCAAGAATAATCTTGATAAATTCTGATTTGTAGAAAGGAGACGGATACAACTCGCCATTGTTGTTACGCCGAGTGCTTAGTAGGCGTGCTTTAATGTGACGATTGATAAAAAGAAAGAATGAAGAATGCATGCAACACTGGTTCGAATCAAAATCAAGCTACATGACCTTTGACACTTAAAAATATTTAAGTTTTGAAAAGATTAAAATTTATGTATAACATTGAGTTTAGTTTATTTAAAGAGATCAAGTAATTTGGGTTTTTTGTGCGAATAACGTAGGCATTTTTAAACTGTCACCAGCATTTTGGTTTCGGATAAATAGAAAACGGATTTTGAAATGAAATAGTTTCTAACTAAAAAAGGAGGCTAAAATTAAAATACCACTAATAGAAGAACCCATTTATTTGTAAAAACTTGAATGTGGGAAAGGGATACAAAAAAAAAAAAACATTGGTTTATAAAAAATTCGACAATATTTTTTTTTTTTCCGACATCGTTGATTGGTAGGTGATAATATCATAAATATCTATTTTTAATTTACGAGGTGGTGCCTAAGTTGTCAACTAGTTTATGTCAGTGAGTATTTGAAAGATTGAATAAGAGAGTTGTGACTTTAAACTTTCATATTGACTTTATTTTCCAGTTGTTGATGAGATCGCTAACAAAGAATTTTATAAAAAGGTAAAGCTTTTGCTAATTTAATTTGTTTATAGGTGAAAGGCAAAGGTCACGTTTTGGAGTCTGGCTTCTTTTGCGTTTTTGCTAAGTCATAAGCTATCTTTCGGTAACAATCATTCATCATAACAAATTGTTTTGAATGTTTTGTCTTCATTTTTCATAATTTCTGTTCCCTAATTGATTTTTTTTAATGATAAACATTTTTAGAAATCTCTTAAAGACTAGTTATGAAATGAAATTTAAATCTTTATAACGACACAGCCAAAGTAAAAAAAAAAAAAAAAAAAAAAAAATGTATGTATTTATTTTTCAATGCGCTTACGTCGCTACCGAAGGTCGACGTTTAAAGTGTGTTCAAAACGGCAATACCGTAGAAAAATTGGTCAAGATCCACTCAGCACTTCCCTTACTGGGGACACTGAGCACTAGAGACAACCCTCCTCCCGAAGGAGTGGTACTGCCAGGTAGGAAGTCTTATGGGGTTGGGTTTTTTTTTAATATTTTTTTAAAATTACCCGGTTTGTGACAGTTATGTTCTTTTTTTGCTTGTTGCTCCTGTAAAATAGATTTTTTATGCCGTTAATACAGCGAATGAAACTTGTCCAAAGTATTCTTTATTCCAGATGCACAAAGTATTTAAGAAATACATACATGTTTTTTTGTTTTTAGTTACATTTTTAAAAATATGTTTTCACTTTTAAGTGGGCACACGTGGGTTTGAGTAAAACAGTAACACTATCGTTTACCAGCCTTGATTTTTCGAGCATCCTTTTTAAACAAACAAAAAAAAAAATGTGCCAATCAAATTCAAAAAAGGGTTCGAATCTGTCTGCCTTTTTTAATAAAAATTCTCAAAAATCCACCATAGAGAGTAGAGACGATACTCTTAAAAAAAACTGTCTACTGAAAAACACACGTATCCACTTTTTTGACCTTAGTAATAAAAAATGTCTATTTAAAAAAAAAAATAATCTATTAATTGAATTCCCTTTGTGAGTATGTGTATAAAAATATAATGTATATTTATTTTTAAATCTAAAGAAATATTTACGCACGGTAACCTGTCAAAAATTTAAAAATAAGTGCCATAAGTGGTACACTCTTCTTGAGCGATTATATCTCGAAAGAGACGTACTGACTGGGCAGAATATTTTCCCGCAGTAGGTTGCCATTATTTTCTGCTATAAGACTTTTAAAACCCGATCTGTCGTGTTATTTAACCATAGCTGGAGGGAAGAGACGGACCTTTCCCAAAGGTGTTTGCGCGTAAAAGTGAACCTGTAAGTGTAATACAGAACACTGTCAGTGAAATTGGTATTTTTATGTTTAGAAATAAATTATTTCCCCTTTATAACCAGTAATTTAAGAATATCCTTAAAATTCTGTTTTTTAAATTTGAATATTTTTGTTTTTAAGTTAAACCTAAAAAATTACTATTGAGAATCCATTGCTTTTTTCTATTATTTTCTTATCACCATAATTGCAGCCAATGTGATAAAAAAATTCTGATTTAAAAAGTTAAAAGTATTTGCAGCAAAAAAATCCATAAAATTGGATACTAGCTTTCTTTAATTATTCATTTTTAGCATCCTAGTGATGCCTTTATCCGTAAAATTACTATACAACCAATAGTTTAAGTTTTTTTTTGTTTTTTTTTTTTAATTCTGTTTTTTTTTTTTTTTTATGAAACTCAGTTGAATAGTCAAAGGCAAGAAATCAGAATTATTCCCTTTTGTTGTACAGCCATACGAAAATAATCTAACAGTTGCTAAATCTAAAATCTAAAATAAAATTCTTTGAAAAATGGTTCAGTCACACTCAAAAATATGGTAACTTTTAAACTCCTACTCCTTCAATTCTTAAAACACGCATTTGAGTTTTATTGAATTAGTTTTTGGTAAGATTTAGAATAAAATTTCAGTATATTCACTTGATATCGCTTTTTTTTTTCTTTTTTTTTTTGTTTTTTTTTTTACAAAATTTATCTTCAGAGATTATTCTAAAATTTAATAAACACCCTCCAAGTCCAAATTAAAATTACGCACGAGATATTAAAAAAATGGGAGGAGGAGACTGAAACGGACCGCCTCCAAATATTTACACAATTTAGTGTAAAATTCATTCGTTAATGGATAAGTGCGAACGAATTTGTTTGGGCCAAATAACTCCCTGATTTTTAGCAAATGTTTCAAAAAGTTTTTGAAAAAAAAAACTTTTAGTGGTACTTTATGGTTATGAAGCACTAATCCAAACAAGTTTTGTTAAAAATTCAATTAGCAAAGTCGTTTTTTAAATTTTTTTTTTTTTTTTTTTTTTTTTTTTTTTTTAATTTTTTTGTTCCTTAGTTTTTCTTTTCATAAGATTTTGTATATTAGGGTCAAAATCGTGGATAACATGTTTTTTTTTTTTACATTTAGCAGAAGAGTACTCAGTATATTGTAGAGTACTGAGTATTTACCGCATAGAAACTCAGTCTCAGGCTTCAGTGAAATTTTGAAACCAAGTCGCACAATTTTTTTTTCTTTTTTTAGCAGGTTGTTGTTGTGTATAAGGTTGTGTATATAGGTCACTAATAATAGTTTAAGGGAAATAGGTTAAAGAAGAAACCAGCCCTTCTCAGTTTCTTATGTTTAGCGCTAATAATACTGAGGGATATTTATATAATCATGATCATATCTTCTCTAGAGAATACGAAATTTGAATCTAATGATGCCCAGATAATTCCTCTCAAAATCTTTTACTTATTTCTCTATAATTTTGATGAAAAATTAATTTTAAGAAGTTACTAAATTTGATTTTGCATGCTTACAAGAAATGGTAATTTCAAAAATAGGTTCTAAAAAGTGTCAAAACATTATTTTTCCTGTATTCATATCTCTTCTTCTTAAACTGCTAACAGGGTGTCATGGGTAAATTGGACACCATTTTTTTTATTTTTAATTTCTCACAAGCGCGTTTTTTTCAATTTCATTATGTTATCTGCACAAGGATCAGTTCGGCACCGGCTGTGAGAAAAAGAACATAAAATTCAATTTGGAAACATACTCTTACTGCTTGGTATTCCATGCTAGAAGCTGGCTCTCTAAACTCTTAGACTCTAGAGAGTAATAATACGAACCTTTCAGAGTTTAGGCGTCAATCTGAGGACTGTTCAGAGGACCCGGAAAGAGTTGTATGAGTGCAATAGCTCCGTAAACTCACTTTGATTGTTCTGATAAAAAAAAGAACTGAAATTGTTCGTGAGGGCCTCAGATTCAACATGGAGATCTAGGTCAAGTGCTTAGAAGAGATAGTACTGCCCTAGGTCAAGAGGGTGGTTGTTGGAAGTCCCTACATCTGCACCATGCCAGTCATAACTGTCAGACAATTTCTGCGACCACATCACCCCTTTCTGGCCACCTAACACTCCAAACTGCAAGTCTCTTGGTTATGTGTGTAGTTGAGTAAGAGACCAACAAAACTTGTAAAACCAAAGATGAACTGAAGACAAGGATTATGGCAGCATTATTCAACAATTTAAACAAGGAAATCATACAGAAGAGTTGCAGGAGATTCCAAAATCGTCTGGAGACTGTGCTTAAAGTCAATGGTGGTTTTGAATAAATTTCATTTACTTTTTAGTATTTCAAGATATACTTATGATCAGATGTCTAATTTTGGTAAACATATGTTAAAATGAGATGTTATTTTAATTTTATTTTTTGCGTCATCTAGACGACAATTTATCCATTGCGCTCTAGGTTCGATTTGGCTCATAGACGTTTAAGGTATCCCTAAAAAGAAAGTAATTTAATAAAAAAGGGGGTTTAAAATGATAAATTGATGGCGTGGTCTGTATTTAAAAAAAAAAAGAGAAAAATGTTGAAAATGAAAACTCAAATAAAAAAAATAAGTTGATGAAATTGTTAAAGAAATTAAAATTGATGTTAAATGCTAATGTGTTATATTGACTGAAAATATAAATTTGATCGTTGTGAAATTGATTACTTGGTACAAATAGTTCAGTAAAATAATTAACTAATAATAATCAATTTGAATAAATCAAACCAGCAGGGTCATTTTCCACCAAGGAATTTTTATTTTTCAAGAAAATAAGTAGTATGTTACACATCTTCAGAGATGTTTTTCTCCTTGATTTGTTGTCGGCGAGATTGAATACCTCAATAAAGAGGGCGGTGACTTCGTCTTTTCCAAGTTCATTTATGGAAAAAAATGAACGCAATAGCTTTTATGTTAGAATGTGAACCCGAGACATCTATTCCATTTTCCGCACCTAACCATCACGCCTCTTACGTTAAAAAAATACAAATGAATTATTTTATTAAAGTTTATATGAATTTAAAAAAAAAAAAAAAGCTAGATTTAAGCTATTATTTAAAAATAACCACCAATGAGCTTTTAATTGTGAGACAAAAAAATCAAAGCAAAAAAAAAAAAAAAACAGTTTAAAAATGAAACTAATTCGTCGGGTTTGTTTTTTTTTTTACTGAGCATTCTCTTCAGGACTTAACACACCCTAGGCAAAAAAATGCAAATTGCAAATTACGTTTTAAAACAAATTCCTAAAGTAATAACATCAAATTTAAACACAAAAGGAGAATAGTTTCACTTTTTAAAATACATTTTCTTTTATTGCAGTTTGAACGAAAGAAAGAACTCGTTATCATAAAAATAAAGCCCGTATACGTCGTTTCATACAAAAAACAAAAACAAAAATGGATATCTTTAAGATTTGGACATATTCATCCTTCCTTCTATTGATTGGATCTCACATGATTGTTTGGGGTAATAATGAAGTAAACACTAAAAAAAACCTAACTGCTACAATTACTTCGTTTGTTGTTACCAGTGATATTAAGTACAGATATGCTACTACAAAGTTTTCAACGAGTTACATAAACTCGCATTCATTACCTATCACTGCTACTTTCTATGTCAACCTACCAGACAGAGCATATATTTCTAACTTCACGATGAATATAAATGGGATTGTTACAGTGGGACAAGTAAAAGAAAAAGAAGAAGCAGAATGTATCTATGAAGCAACTGTTAAAAGTGGTGAAAGTGCAGGACTTGTTAAACATAGATTTACTAATGTTTTCGATATTTATGTCAACATTGAACCGAATGCTACAGCGGTATTTGATCTCATCTATCAAGAACTTCTGCAACGTAACCAAGGTAAATATTCTCATGTAATATATCTTACAAACAAAGAAGTGATTAGTAACTTTATGGTCGAAGTGTTTATTAAAGAACCGCAAGACATTATCAATTTGGTTGTGCCTCAGATACGATCGGACTTGTTAGTTACAAACGAAAATGAGATCAACAAAAAAAATCTGGAAACTGCTTCTATAGAATATATCAGTAATAAAGAAGTTTATATCAAGTACAAACCGACAATACAAGAACAGAAAAAATATAATGAAACTGGAATTACAGGCTTGTTTAAAGTTTTGTACGATGTCAACCGTGATTCTTATCCAAATATGGTTTATGCTATAGATGGTTACTTTGTACACTTTTTTGCTCCGGATTCATATAAAAGCATGGCTAAAAATATTGTTTTCATGCTAGACATTAGTGGTTCTATGTCTGGTCATAAACTGAAACAGTTAAAACAAGCAATGGTCATTATTCTAAATTCCTTAAAACCAGGTGACGATTCTTTTTTTCTTGGTTTCTTTAGCGACAATATTTCGTGGCTGAATGAAATGGAACTATGGCCAGCTTCAAAGAATTATATTTCAGATGCTATAAATTATGTACAAGAACTTGAAATACAAGGCTCAACAAATATTTATGAAGCACTCAAACAAAGTGTTTACAAGCTCAATAGTCTTGAATCTAAAGAGAAGAAAAATTTGATTTTTTTCCTTACAGACGGACAGGCAACGACAGGCATAACTAATACGAGTTTGATACGAAAAACTGTTAAAGAAGCTAATAAAGACATTTCTTTGATTGCGTTAGGTTTTGGAGAGGACTGTGACTTTGACTTCTTAAAACTTCTTGCTTCTGAAAATGGAGGGTTCAGCCGTAAAATTTACTTTGATTCTGATAGCCAATTACAAATCGCAAACCTTTACAATGAAATCTCCAACATTTTATTGAAAGATATACAAATTACTTATCTGGATTCTGCTGTCAACACTCAAGAACTGACAAACACGTATTTTGACAACTACGTTAATGGATCTGAGATTGTTGTATCTGGGCCATTATCTAAAGATGTTGGTCCAGAAATAAAGGTTGTTATTCAGTTAAAAAGTCGTTCAGGACCCCAAAATCAAACATTAAAACTTCAATTGAATAACGTTAACTTTCAAATTGATAACATGCCTGATGATCCAAACTTGACCTCTCTACTGTCTTTAAAAACAATCACTCGCAACACTTGGCTCTACCTCACTTTGAAGAAACTTTTATCTCAAGAAAGCACCCCCGAAATTAAACGTAGAGTAGTGTCACTCGCCTTAAAATATGGATTTGTTACACCATTGACATCAATGGTTGTGACAGATATAAATGCAACACAATGTAATCGTGATAATGATATATTGCGGAAAGAAAGCTACGATGTAGCCATGTTCGGCAAGGTTGCTAACAACAAGGGTTCCCGTGTGTTTCCATTTGTTTTTTCATGGTTTTTATTATATACAGCCTTCCTGGTAAGTAATTGTTATTGTTATGTTCAATTCATAAATACAAACTAGTTCTAGTTCTACTTTTAATCACCACAAAATTGAAAAGGCATCTGAAATGCATAACGTCATTCAATTTTATTTAAAAAAAACTTGAATTATGATTTATCTTCAACTAACTTAATTTAAGTGTCAGTTATGCCGTTCAATACTAATATAAGTGATTTTTAAATGACAAAGAAAACATTTAGTTTGTTTTCTCAACAAGATCTTTATTTTGTTATTAAGGGAAGGTCAAAGTATTTTCTTGAATATTTAACTAAATTTTTTACTTCTTTTTAAAAGATTAAAAAAAGATGATTTATTTTTTTCTTAACGTCAGTTGAATTTGATCAGGTTCTCGTGTTGAATGTTATATCAGAATTATTTTCTTTTTTGTAATTCCATACCAAAATAGTCTAACTGTTGCTAAAAGAAAAATGATTTTAAAAGGTTCACTCTCGAAAATGATATTAAACTTAAAATCTTTACTTTCTTGTCTTTATTTAATAAAAAAAAACTCTTGTGACGAACAGTCAGTCAGTTAAGTGCCATACGTGATACACGCTTGGGCGATCATGTCTCGAAAGAGACATGACTGACTGGGCAGAAGATTATCCCGCAGTAGGTTGCCATTGCTTTCAGCGGTAGATTGGTTGCCGACCAAGGCTATAGAACCCAATCTGTCCTGCTATTTAACCCATAACTGGAAGGAAGAGACGGATTCACCTTTCCCAAGACTAAGAGTATTTGCGCGTAAGTGAATACAATATGGATTCAACTGGAATTCGAACTCGGCTCCAACAGTAACGAGATTAATTTCAAAATTCCACAGAATTTAAAAATAGATAAAAATACCAGGTTTGGATTTTTTTTTCTGTCGAACTGAAAAAAAATATTTTATTATGCTGTTAGTGCATTTTTTCATTTTTATCCTGTTGGAGAACATGCGACAACAAGTATATCTACACTTGTTTTAATGCAAGCTGTCTGATCGCTGATTGGTCAGCATGAATTATACAATTTCTTAAAATCACCTTTTCCTAAACTTTGGGTAATTCTCGCCCAGACAGGATAAAAAGAGAAGACGTGCCTGAATTTGGAAAGGAACACAGGAGTTGCAGTTGAAACCTTAGTTGGGAATGAATCTCAGTTTGGAAATGAAAATCCGTCAATTAAAAAAATTCAACTATTTCAAAGACTTCAGCAAACCTTAGTGAAACGCATTCTTGAACGAAATATTCTCACTATCGTCTAATTTTGAATCCTGAATTTAAACCGCAAGTACAAATATTTTCATTTACATTCAAAGGTAGAGAACTCTGTCGACATATTTCCAAAGAAGAAAGACTTTTATTTCGTATTTCATATCACATTTAACTTTCACACATGTATACATTAATAAAGTTTTGTCAGTCAATTTTTTTAATCTTAAATATTCTTCAATGCGA
>JBBBDQ010002254.1:25000-27500 GCA_037127315.1 Ascarosepion bandense | reverse complement strand
GTATATATGTGTATATATATATGTGTATATATGTATATATATATATATATGTGTATATATATGTGTATATGTGTATATATATATATATATGTATATGTGTATATATATATATGTATATGTGTATATATATATATGTATATGTGTATATATATATATATGTATATGTTATGTGTGTATATATGTATATGTGTGTATATATATATATGTATATGTGTGTGTATATATATATATGTATATGTGTATATATATATGTATATATGTATATGTGTATATATATATGTATATGTGTGTATATATATATGTGTATATGTATGTGTGTGTATATGTGTATATATATATATATATGTATATGTATATATATATATGTGTGTATATATATATATGTGTATATATATATGTGTATATGTATGTGTGTATATATATATATATATATATATGTATATATATGTATATGTGTGTATATATATATATATGTGTATATATATATGTGTATATATATATGCGTATATATGTATATATATATGTATATGTGTGTATATATATGTATATATATATGTATATGTACATATACATATGTATATGTATATATATGTGTATATATATATGTGTGTATATATGTCTATATATATGTCTATATATATATATATATGTCTATATATATTTGTATATATGTGTATAATATGTATATATATATATATATGTGTATATATATGTGTGTATATATGTGTATATACATATATATATATATATATGTGTATATATGTGTGTGTACATATCTGTATATATATATGTGTGTACATATGTGTATATATATATATGTGTGTATATGTACATATGTGTATATATATGTGTGTACATATGTGTATATATATATATGTGTGTATATGTACATATGTGTATATATATGTGTGTACATATGTGTATATATATATATATATGTACATATGTGTATATATATATATGTCTGTGTATATATATGTGTATGTGTATATATATATGTGTGTGTGTATATATTTATGTATATATGTGTGTGTATATATATATGAGTGTATATATGTATATATATGAGTGTATATATGTATATATATGTATGTGTATATATATGTATGTGTATATGTATATATATGCATGTGTATATATATGTATGTGTATATGTATATATATGTATGTGTATGTGTATATGTATATGTTTATGTATATATGTGTATGTATATATGTATATATGTATGTATATATGTGTATGTATATATGTATATATATATGTGTATATATGTATATATGTGTATGTATATATGTATATATATATGTGTATATATGTATGTATGTGTATATATGTATATATGTGTATATATGTGTATATATATATGTATATATGTGTGTATACATATGTGTGTATACATATGTATATATATGTATATATATATATGTATATATGTGTATATATTTAAAATTATGCAGTAAAAATAATAATATTTATGTAAAATGACAAATCCAATAACATATATAGTATGTCCAAATCTAAATATATAATGGAGAATTAAAAAATTCCGTAACTAAGCATTATAAGAAAATAGCTTCCGACATTGTATCTAATTTAAATAAAGAGGCTCCCACATTAGTAGCTAAATTTAAACTGCTCAATAGGGTTGAAAAATTAACTCTAAAAAATTCATTTTTAACTATGAAAGACCATAAAGATTCATTCCCCCATCACTCAGAGTTTAGACTGCTTAACCCTACTAAAACCGAACTAGGAAAGATTCGTAAGGTTATCATCCAAAAAATTTGTAATAATTTAAGAATGTTTTTAAACATTAACCAGTGGAAGTCCACAGGCGATTGTATTGAGTTGTTTAAAAGTTTGAAAATTTATAAAAAATCTGCCTTTATTAAATATGATATAAAAGACTTTTATCCATCCATAACTACCAAATTACTTACAGAGGCTTTAACATTAGCTAAGGAATACAACGACATTACTGAAGCAGAATTAGAAATAATTTGGCATTGCCGTAAAACCCTCCTATATTATAATGATGAAATATGGATAAAAAAAAACTGATACCCAAGGATTTGATAATCCTATGGGGGCATATGATGGTGTGGATGTGGCGGAGCTTGTCGGTTGCTTCCTACTCCATAAACTGAATATGATTATAGACTTCCATAATCATGGGTTGTACCGTGATGATGGCCTAATTATGGTAGATCATTGTAAACCGAGAATAGGTGATAAAATTAGAAAAGACCTACAACTATTTTTTAAAATTTACGGTTTCACTATTGAAATCGAACATAATATCAAGATTGTTAACTATTTAGATATTACGCTTAATTCAAATACTGGATATATTACACCGTATATTAAAAATAATTATATCCCTAGGTATGTAAACAAGGATTCTAACCACCCCGCCCATATACTTAATAGTATTCCTAATGGGATAGCGTATAGATTATCTACTAATTCATCTAATTTTGAAATTTTTGATAAATATAA
>JBBBDQ010002254.1:5000-12500 GCA_037127315.1 Ascarosepion bandense | reverse complement strand
TAATTCTGTTTTTTTATTTATGAAACTCAGTTGAATAGTCAAAGGGAAGAAATCAGAATTATTCCCTTTTCTTGTACAGCCATACGAAAAATAATCTAACAGTTGCTAAATATAAAATCTAAAATAAAATTCTTTGAAAAATGGTTCAGTTACACTCAAAAATATGGTATTAAACTCCTTCTCCTTCAATTCTTAAAACACGCATTTGAGTTTTATTGAATTAGTTTTTGGTAAGATTTAGAATAAAATTTCAGTATATTCACTTGATATCGCTTTTTTTTTTTTTTTTTTTTTTTTTTTTTACAAAATTTATCTTCAGAGATTATTCTAAAATTTAATAAACACCCTCCAAGTCCAAATTAAAATTACGCACGAGATATTAAAAAAATGGGAGGAGGAGACTGAAACGGACCGCCTCCAAATATTTACACAATTTTAGTGTAAAATTCATTCGTTAAATGGATAAGTGCGAACGAATTTGTTTGGGCCAAATAACTCCCTGATTTTTAGCAAATGTTTCAAAAAGTTTTTGAAAAAAAAAACTTTTAGTGGTACTTTATGGTTATGAAGCACTCTAATCCAAACAAGTTTTGTTAAAAATTCAATTAGCAAAGTCGTTTTTTTAAATTTTTTTTTTTTTTTTTTTTAATTTTGTTCCTTAGTTTTTCTTTTCATAAGATTTTGTATATTAGGGTCAAAATCGTGGATAACATTTTTTTTTTTTTTACATTTAGCAGTAGAGTACTCAGTATTGTAGATAGAGTACTGAGTATTTAGACTACCGCATAGAAACTCAGTCTCAGGCTTCAGTGAAATTTTGAAACCAAGTCGCACAATTTTTTTTAATATTTTTTTTTTTTTTTTTTTTTTTTATAGCAGGTTGTTGTGTATAAGGTTGTGTATATAGGTCACTAATAATAGTTTAAGGGAAATAGGTTAAAGAAGAAACCAGCCCTTCTCAGTTTCTTATGTTTAGCGCTAATAATACTGAGGGATATTTATATAATCATGATCATATCTTCTCTAGAGAATACGAAATTTGAATCTAATGATGCTCAGATAATTCCTCTCAAAATCTTTAACTTATTTCTCTATAATTTTGATGAAAAATTAATTTTAAGAAGTTACTAAATTTGATTTTGCATGCTTACAATAAATGGTAATTTCAAAAATAGGTTCTAAAAAGTGTCAAAACATTATTTTTCCTGTATTCATATCTCTTCTTCTTAAACTGCTAACAGGGTGTCATGGGTAAATTGGACACCATTTTTTTTATTTTTAATTTCTCACAAGCGCGTTTTTTTCAATTTCATTATGTTATCTGCACAAGGATCAGTTCGGCACCGGCTGTGAGAAAAAGAACATAAAATTCAATTTGGAAACATACTCTTACTGCTTGGTATTCCATGCTAGAAGCTGGCTCTCTAAACTCTTAGACTCTAGAGAGTAATAATACGAACCTTTCAGAGTTTAGGCGTCAGTCTGAGGACTGTTCAGAGGACCCGGAAAGAGTTGTATGAGTGCAATAGCTCCGTAAACTCACTTTGATTGTTCTGATAAAAAAAAGAACTGAAATTGTTCGTGAGGGCCTCAGATTCAACATGGAGATCTAGGTCAAGTGCTTAGAAGAGATAGTACTGCCCTAGGTCAAGAGGGTGGTTGTTGGAAGTCCCTACATCTGCACCATGCCAGTCATAACTGTCAGACAATTTCTGCGACCACATCACCCCTTTCTGGCCACCTAACACTCCAAACTGCAAGTCTCTTGGTTATGTGTGTAGTTGAGTAAGAGACCAACAAAACTTGTAAAACCAAAGATGAACTGAAGACAAGGATTATGGCAGCATTATTCAACAATTTAAACAAGGAAATCATACAGAAGAGTTGCAGGAGATTCCAAAATCGTCTGGAGACTGTGCTTAAAGTCAATGGTGGTTTTGAATAAATTTCATTTACTTTTTAGTATTTCAAGATATACTTATATGTCTAATTTTGGTAAACATATGTTAAAATGAGATGTTATTTTAATTTTATTTTTTGCGTCATCTAGACGACAATTTATCCATTGCGCTCTAGGTTCGATTTGGCTCATAGACTTTATTTATTAAGTTTATATGAATTTAAAAAAAAAAGCTAGATTTAAGCTATTATTTAATAACCACCAATGAGCTTTTAATTGTGAGACAAAAAAATCAAAGCAAAAAAAAAAAAAAACAGTTTAAAAATGAAACTAATTCGTCGGGTTTGTTTTTTTTTTTACTGAGCATTCTCTTCAGGACTTAACACACCCTAGGCAAAAAAATGCAAATTGCAAATTACGTTTTAAAACAAATTCCTAAAGTAATAACATCAAATTTAAACACAAAAGGAGAATAGTTTCACTTTTTAAAATACATTTTCTTTTATTGCAGTTTGAACGAAAGAAAGAACTCGTTATCATAAAAATAAAGCCCGTATACGTCGTTTCATACAAAAAACAAAAACAAAAATGGATATCTTTAAGATTTGGACATATTCATCCTTCCTTCTATTGATTGGATCTCACATGATTGTTTGGGGTAATAATGAAGTAAACACTAAAAAAAACCTAACTGCTACAATTACTTCGTTTGTTGTTACCAGTGATATTAAGTACAGATATGCTACTACAAAGTTTTCAACGAGTTACATAAACTCGCATTCATTACCTATCACTGCTACTTTCTATGTCAACCTACCAGACAGAGCATATATTTCTAACTTCACGATGAATATAAATGGGATTGTTACAGTGGGACAAGTAAAAGAAAAAGAAGAAGCAGAATGTATCTATGAAGCAACTGTTAAAAGTGGTGAAAGTGCAGGACTTGTTAAACATAGATTTACTAATGTTTTCGATATTTATGTCAACATTGAACCGAATGCTACAGCGGTATTTGATCTCATCTATCAAGAACTTCTGCAACGTAACCAAGGTAAATATTCTCATGTAATATATCTTACAAACAAAGAAGTGATTAGTAACTTTATGGTCGAAGTGTTTATTAAAGAACCGCAAGACATTATCAATTTGGTTGTGCCTCAGATACGATCGGACTTGTTAGTTACAAACGAAAATGAGATCAACAAAAAAAATCTGGAAACTGCTTCTATAGAATATATCAGTAATAAAGAAGTTTATATCAAGTACAAACCGACAATACAAGAACAGAAAAAATATAATGAAACTGGAATTACAGGCTTGTTTAAAGTTTTGTACGATGTCAACCGTGATTCTTATCCAAATATGGTTTATGCTATAGATGGTTACTTTGTACACTTTTTTGCTCCGGATTCATATAAAAGCATGGCTAAAAATATTGTTTTCATGCTAGACATTAGTGGTTCTATGTCTGGTCATAAACTGAAACAGTTAAAACAAGCAATGGTCATTATTCTAAATTCCTTAAAACCAGGTGACGATTCTTTTTTTCTTGGTTTCTTTAGCGACAATATTTCGTGGCTGAATGAAATGGAACTATGGCCAGCTTCAAAGAATTATATTTCAGATGCTATAAATTATGTACAAGAACTTGAAATACAAAGATCAACAAATATTTATGAAGCACTCAAACAAAGTGTTTACAAGCTCAATAGTCTTGAATCTAAAGAGAAGAAAAATTTGATTTTTTTCCTTACAGACGGACGGGCAACGACAGGCATAACTAATACGAGTTTGATACGAAAAACTGTTAGAGAAGCTAATAAAGACATTTCTTTGATTGCGTTAGGTTTTGGAGAGGACTGTGACTTTGACTTCTTAAAACTTCTTGCTTCTGAAAATGGAGGGTTCAGCCGTAAAATTTACTTTGATTCTGATAGCCAATTACAAATCGCAAACCTTTACAATGAAATCTCCAACATTTTATTGAAAGATATACAAATTACTTATCTGGATTCTGCTGTCAACACTCAAGAACTGACAAACACGTATTTTGACAACTACGTTAATGGATCTGAGATTGTTGTATCTGGGCCATTATCTAAAGATGTTGGTCCAGAAATAAAGGTTGTTATTCAGTTAAAAAGTCGTTCAGGACCCCAAAATCAAACATTAAAACTTCAATTGAATAACGTTAACTTTCAAATTGATAACATGCCTGATGATCCAAACTTGACCTCTCTACTGTCTTTAAAAACAATCACTCGCAACACTTGGCTCTACCTCACTTTGAAGAAACTTTTATCTCAAGAAAGCACCCCCGAAATTAAACGTAGAGTAGTGTCACTCGCCTTAAAATATGGATTTGTTACACCCTTGACATCAATGGTTGTGACAGATATAAATGCAACACAATGTAATCGTGATAATGATATATTGCGGAAAGGAAGCTACGATCTAGCTATGTTCGGCAAGGTTGCTAACGGCAATGTTGCTAACGGCAAGGTTGCTAACGGCAAGGTTGCTAACAACAAGGGTTCCCGTGTGTTTCCATTTGTTTTTTCATGGTTTTTATTATATACAGCCTTCCTGGTAAGTAATTGTTATTGTTATGTTCAATTCATAAATACAAACTAGTTCTAGTTCTACTTTTAGTCACCACAAAATTGAAAAGGCATCTGAAATTCATAACGTCATTCAATTTTATTTAAAAAAAAACTTGAATTATGATTTATCTTCAACTAACTTAATTTAAGTGTCAGTTATGCCGTTCAATACTAATATAATATAAGTGATTTTTAAATGACAAAGAAAACATTTAGTTTGTTTTCTCAACAAGATCTTTATTTTGTTATTAAGGGAAGGTCAAAGTATTTTCTTGAATATTTAACTAAATTTTTTACTTCTTTTTAAAAGATTAAAAAAAAATTGATTTATTTTTTTCTTAACGTCAGTTGTATTTGATCAGGTTCTCGTGTTGAATGTCTAAAAATCCTTTAATTTCTTGTAATGATCTAAAAAGCAAATTCTAATTAAAAAGAATTAATTTCAGTATATAAATAAACTAAAACATTTTTGATAAAAGCATTATTACTTTTCTTTTGTAGTCATCATTGTTATACGAAAAGTATAAACAAATTTAAAAACTTTAAAGTTCAATGGGGATATTTCGAAGTCTAGTAAATTTAAGACTTCTGGATTTTTTAAAAGTAAATGATTAACTTTTTATTTAAAAAAAAAAAAATAAAAATGTTTAACGCAAGCTACTATGTGAACGTGAAAGGATTTAGAAATGATCATTCCTTCATTGTCCGAAAAAATCGTGGGAAAAATGAAAAAACAAGTAAGGAAGAACAACAGCGCAATAATCAGGAATTTATTTATACTTAAAAATAAATTTTCTTAATTGTTTAATGTTATCCTATTACGCTTTTATTGAACTTAGAATAATGAATAATTTTATTTTTAATGACTAAATGGGAGATAAAAATTAACATTAATTTCATAACAGTATCATAACACTCAGTCACTCCAATTCCAATATTGACTAAGTGACTAAGTAGTCGGTGAACTCAAGATATCAGAATTATTTCCTTTTTTGTAATTTTTTTTTTTTTTTTATAAGCGTTTCACCCCGAGCAAGGCATGTCACTGCCACTACTGTGCAGGGGGCTACGTAGAGAGGAGAAAGGCTGGTTAAATATAGGACATAACAGAGGGTGGGTGATAGGCGGGTGAGGATACCGAGAATGAGGGTTGGGTAGATGAGAGTGTTGTGAGAATAGTTGGGAGTTAGTGTGATAGGAGGTGTCTATTGACCCTACATTTAAACACCTGGAGATTGTAACTGTCGGGAAAGCAGACTTGTGGAAGGGAGTTCCACAGGCGGGAAGCGCGAGAAAAGAAGCTGTTGGAGTAGAATTTACGGTTACATCTTATTTGTTTAACTGTAAAAGGGTGGGACCTAGTTGCTAATCTAGTATCTCGTGTAAATTCGTGCTTGGGCGGCACCAGTGATCTAAGCTCATCGGAGCAGAAGCCATGAAAGTACTTGTAGAAGAGGCACAGGGAAGCTACATCACGCCGGTGTGAGAGCGGCTGCAGCCGGTCTGCCAAGTTAGTATCAACCACGTTACAGATCCTCCTTTGTATTTTGTCAAGAAGCCCAAGGAGAGCAGCAGGGGCACCCGACCAGATATGGCAGCAATATTCAATACACGGGCGGATGGTAGATTTGTATATGTGCAGAATAGTTTCAGGTGGGAAAAATTTCCGGGCCCTGCACAGAGAGCCGACTTTCATAGCAGCAGATTTGGCAATGGATTCAATATAGTCATTCCATTTGAGGTCCGCCGAGAGTGTAAGGCCAAGGAGGCGTAGTATTTTACTCTCTGGGAGGCTAGCCTGTCCCATGCTAATGGGAGGTAGATGCGATAGTCTATGGTGGTTAGTTGGTAACAGCTTTGTTTTGGAGGCATTGAAATTTACCAACCATTTCCTACCCCAGGTCACTACGGATTGGAGGTCCCTTTCCAGTGCGGCAGCGAGGTTCACTTTGTCGTCCAGACCTGGTTTCTGATCGATGCGGGAGTAGATTGTTGTGTCGTCGGCATACATGCCAACTTGGGATCTAAATTCCATACCAAAATAGTCTAACTGTTGCTAAAAGAAAAATGATTTTAAAAGGTTCACTCTCGAAAATGATATTAAACTTAAAATCTTTACTTTCTTGTCTTTATTTAATAAAAAAAACTCTTGTGACGAACAGTCAGTCAGTTATACACGCTTGGGTGATCATGTCTCGAAAGAGACATGACTGACTGGGCAGAAGATTATCCCGCAGTCGGTTGCCATTGCTTTCAGCGGTAGATTGGTTGCCGACCAAGGCTATAGAACCCAATCTGTCCTGCTATTTAACCCATAACTGGAAGGAAGAGACGGATTCACCTTTCCCAAGAGTATTTGCGCGTAAGTGAATACAATGGATTCAACTGGAATTCGAACTCGGCTCCAACAGTAACGAGATTAATTTCAAAATTCCACAGAATTTAAAAATAGATAAAAATACCAGGTTTGGATTTTTTTTTCTGTCGAACTGAAAAAAAATATTTTATTATGCTGTTAGTGCATTTTTTCATTTTTATCCTGTTGGAGAACATGCGACAACAAGTATATCTACACTTGTTTTAATGCAAGCTGTCTGATCGCTGATTGGTCAGCATGAATTATACAATTTCTTAAAATCACCTTTTCCTAAACTTTGGGTAATTCTCGCCCAGACAGGATAAAAAGAGAAGACGTGCCTGAATTTGGAAAGGAACACAGGAGTTGCAGTTGAAACCTTAGTTGGGAATGAATCTCAGTTTGGAAATGAAAATCCGTCAATTAAAAAAATTCAACTATTTCAAAGACTTCAGCAAACCTTAGTGAAACGCATTCTTGAACGAAATATTCTCACTATCGTCTAATTTTGAATCCTGAATTTAAACCGCAAGTACAAATATTTTCATTTACATTCAAAGGTAGAGAACTCTGTCGACATATTTCCAAAGAAGAAAGACTTTTATTTCGTATTTCATATCACATTTAACTTTCACACA